>LIEC01012642.1:158182-186399 GCA_001925005.1 Drosera capensis | reverse complement strand
TGATGGCTCGGGATTTTGGAAGGAACGAGGTCGAAGCAGCATTTTGTTAGGTACTCTTCTCTCCTTGCATTTTTTCCCCTTTTGCCGAAGCCTGAAGTTCATGCTGCACACATAGTGTTAGAAGGATTCCTTGTATCTTGAAGTAGGAAGTATAATACTGTAGTTACATTGTAAATAAAAAATGCTGACCGTGCAAGAAATTGTTTGGTCCTGTACTATACTATAGCAGATCAAGCGATCTAATTCATTCCTCTATGGACTAATCTTATTAGGATTAGGAAATTTAGAAGCCTTCACTAGATATAACCGACAGCATGGTGTTCCGTCATCTGGGTTTGTTTCTACGGATCTTGGTATGCTGCGTAGTTTGTTGAATAAATTTGATGGATTCTGCAGTTGCACAAAACGGGCATCTGGGTCCCCAATCTCCGACAATCTGACCTCAGAGAATCCCAGGGATGTAAGGAGTTGGTCCAGCCAGTCACTGTAGAAACTGTACGTCGAGGTAGATAGCTTGGTTGCTTTATTCATGAAACTGCCAGCATGACGGTGTGAGAGTGCAGTACTCTGCTATCGTCTGTAACACTCCCATGGCATCTGAGTCGCATAGTATAAGATACCTTCAAGGATCCATACTGGTGGAGCTCAAATCCTAAACTCTGAAGCTTTCCTGGCCAATCTTCATCTCTCAGGTCTGCTGCCACCCTTGTAAGAGACTTTGCTGTCATTGTTTTTTCCTGGTTTTCTTCTGTGTCGTTCACTGCCAACTCTAACAAATTTTCTTTCACTTGCAAGACATCGGGGAAATCCACCTCAAAGATGTCGCTATTTTTCAAGTAGCCCTCATGTCTATTCCTGGAAATAGCATTTCATTCGTGCATTAGGATAAATGGATTGATGAAACTTAGGGGTCAGCACTTTGATCAGGTTTTAAAGCCTAGATGTTATATGTTCAACGGTGTAGCCCAGAAGAATGTGGCACGCCACTATCTATCCTAAGTTGTTGCTGCTTGGTTTTGTACTGAAAGATGGTCTTGCTATAGAAATTATTTATTATAGATAGACTGATTATATTACCCATGTAAGTCTGGTGGTGCTGCAGAAGTTGCTTAGTTATGTTCACTAGGAACTTGATATTTAAATTTGTGTCAGGCAGTTCACATAAGTTTCAGTTGTCAGCTTGTGTAAGTTTAAGTTACTGCCGTGTGCTGATATTGAATTCTGGGACATCTAGGATCGTTATTAAGGTCTTGCGCAGATAAGTACGAAATGGTGCTGATTAAACACTGATTACCGTTTAATTTGTTTAAGCATTCGCTCAAGCATCCAGGTTAAGCTGCTAAATCAGCCATCCAAACTGCTTTTCAAAATGGTGGTTAGAGGATGCCCCCCAATACGAAATCTATGAAAGCCTGAGCTATCAGCTAAAAATGAAAAGGAAAAGAAAAATGTTCATATTTTCTTGGGATTTTCCAAAATTTGGACTCAGATGACTAGGAGTGGCTTAATATGATCAACGGGTCAGGCATGTTTGTGTCGCATCATCCTAACATAATTATGTGCTCTCTGCCTCTCTGATCTTTTCATATTGGTTAATGCAAAAAATGCAGGAAATTTTTTCACTGTGTGCCTTTGAATGAGCACTACCCTGCGCCAAGAAGAACGACCTGTGCTCCCGCCCTGGAACGACTCCAGAGCAGCTTCGAGTTGTGCATCGAACCAAAGCGTCCAAACAGCAAGAATCACTCCCGACACCTGTGTCGCTTTAGTCAGGCAATCCTTCCTGATCTTCTCGTGAAAGTTCCTCAGGTACGTCTCCCCTGCAAGCACCTCCGCCGACGGATCCCTTGTCACATGCTTCCACAAGGCCCTCCCGGCCGCCATTTGGCACGCTGATTGCCGCAGTCTATCCCACTCCTTCTCTATCGCCTCGTGGAGTCTTCTCCTCACTCCATCGTCAAATAACAGCTCCGGCAGCTTCAGCTCCGACTCCGACCACACAGTCGGCTCTTCCTCGTGTTGTCCATTTTCGTGATCCGTCATGCTATTCTGAACACGCAGTTCACTTGTTTTGGTCCCAGGTACTTTCCTACATGGAAGAGAATTCGACGGCGTGGACGAGATCATGAAATGCATTTATATTATCGAACCCGAGTTTCTGGCCTTGGAGAGGAAGAGTTAGGAGGAGCTTATTTGTTTTGTGTTCGGGTTTGGAGATAAGAAAAGAGAGCCACACACAAAATAAGTGTCTGTGAAACGAGGTTCGTAGCATCCAAGTTCTTTGGTTCTTGTTAGAAAAGGAAGGTGTGGAGCATTCCAGGACTACCACATAAAACTTTGCATGCTTCTTCTCTTCTTCAGCTGAAGCTTCTCTGTTTGTGGAGACGCTGAAAGCAAACAACTAACAAGTACATGTTTCTTCTCACTTATACTACTACTGTTAGTATTCACCTTTGCTGTATAGTGGTGCCCGCTTCATTTAATTTGTTTCAACTGATTTGTGTACTTTTGAGATATTTCTATGCATGTGGCAGGCCGGACGAGACGAAAAAAAGTTTCTCTGGAACCATAAATTTAATAACGTATGCTGCAGTCAATTAGTTGTTACATTAAGTATTTTATTTTACATTTAATGATATGTTGTACTATCTTTATGGGATGACTTTGAAGTCATGTAGATTGGTCAGCTTGGGACCGGAATTTAGTGGCGTCAAACAATCATCAAAGAGACACTGATTTGTTATTAGTAGAAATCATGCATTGAGCAGCATGCACTAAGTCCTTGACCGAACGCCCACGCCATCTACCTCGAGTCCTCGACATCCTAGTTGTATAGGGCTATCACTAATTAAGGGTTGTTCCGTTGTTGTGAGCCAAGTATACAACATTGTGTAGCATTAGGATGAGAGCGGTATTGAAAAAAATTGAAGATATTAATTCGAAATAAACAATAAATGATAAACGAATTAATGTGAAAAATCCGAAATTGGGAGAAACACTCACATCAAATCACCATAAATCGTGATAGCAAAATATTATACAAAGAGTGAATTACAAATCGTATTAGATTATTTTTATCACATCCGATCGATTGGTTATATGGATTTTATTTATCGACTCACTTAAGGAAAAGATTTAGATAAATCTAATCTAGTCTAAGGCACAGTCGGTGTGCTTGACGCACGATCTACCCGGGTCATGCATAGTGTCTTCAGTTCACCATCTAGCATGCCCGTGCGTCTCTATCCCAATGCGCAAGGACTCTAGAAAATCAGGACGTCTGGTCCATGCTTGACACCTTGAATTTCCACTCCTTGAAACACCGTTTTTTCCCGAATAATGACATGGACACTGGACTATATCATATTAAAGATCCCGTGTGGGCTGCGGGGCCCGTACGGACTCAACATATCGTACATCAGCCGAGGATTGAAATAGTCGACAACCTCAACAGGTATAGGATGCATGGTTAACGACTTAACGTAGTGTGTGGTGAGGAATATACAAAGCATCGGTTGCATCTTTGGAGTGTTGAGCGTTACACTAGCCCGAGCATGATTAAGTGGGTTAAACTTCTACGTGAAATCCGATACTTGAGCATTTAAGCAAGTGAACTCAGAGAAAGTATGCTTTAGAATCTTAAGATCTAGATTTCCTGTTCTGAGAGGAACTGAGGAATTTCTCAGCTTGTTCCATGCTTTCCAAGGTACTTGATCGTGCATACGTATGATATCTATCTTGAATTTATCGGCGACCCAGCTATTTAACTTTCACTTATCGTCGTAGATGATATGATGAAGCCTGTATATGCAACATGTGAGTATTGTGAAGAAAACAAGAACCACCATGGAATCACCATTGAAAACAGAGAGAGAGAGAGAAATGAGGAAAAGAGAAAATATAATATTCCTTCCGTTTCATAATATAGTCAATATGATACAATAATCACATTATTCATTATATATTTCGATATGTTATTTTTTGTATGTAATTGATATGATATGAATTTTATTTCGGTTCAGGATTATAGTTTATTCCTTATATTATCTTTAATATTTTACGATAAAAAATATCGTTTGATCATCACACGAACTATTCGTAATGCCGTAAATCACAGAATAGATTGACACTTATTCAAGTAGTAAGTTTTACTTGTGTCAGCTGTCGAAATCTCTATAGTCAATACAAGGACCGATGAGCATTACACTAAACGACGACACATAGCAGTATATACAACGGCCCTCATACATTGGTTTAGAAGGAGGTTTTATTCCAACCATTTGAACAAGTCCGATATCCTCCAATTGCAAAGACTTGGTATAAGGTATCTGATACTGCCCCCTTGTGTCTTTTCATCAGTCTCTCACGCGGTGGTTTTTTTCTTCAAGTCTTTCGCCCCACCATGACTTCCCTTCTATTTAAACTCCAAAGTTTCAACGTCAGCGCCAACAACACATTTCAACTACTTGTTTTTTCTCTCCAAAACACAAACACTGTCACCATGCCAACAGCAGCACCCAGAAATCCCACTCCGGGAGCTGCCTCGAGCACCAAGGCTTCCAGGCTGATCCCTGAACGAGGCCGAGTGTTGAAGAACAGCGTTAGGTGCATCTTTTCTTGCTTTGGGCGCAGCAGAAGATCGTCTGCTGTCGCCTCGCTGCACTACAGCTGATGGATATATATTCTTCCATTGATTGATAGTGGATGCAGGAGGAGGACCATTGTAGTAGTTTCTGAGTTCCGTGTTACATTAGGTGCTTTATTCAGGTTATGGATTTAACAGTGGATCTCATCTATTATAGAAAACAACACGAGAAATATGTAACTATATTGATTGAATGCTATTTCACAGGAAGCAACTATAACGACAATGGTGAATGTGATATACATAGGTTAATTTTGCTGAGGATGTCTAGTTGTTTTCGGGGTTTTGAATCTTTTAGAACATTACTTTCTATGTGGTACTATGTGATATAAGTTCCGTTTGCTGAGTATGTGTTTATGCTAGTAAAGAAAAGTCAATGCACATCCGCTGGCCGCGCTCCTGATAATTTTACCTGAGTTGTATGCTTCATTTCAAACTGTTACGTTATACATTTATGGGTGATGATCCATGACATTTTCAGTTTGTAATAATTCATGACCTTTATGATCCATGGATTACATCATATAAGGAATCAAAATGACGGATTCAACATGAACTAAAGATGATGCCGACAATTATCTATGAATTATTAATTTGTAAAACTCGAGAGGTGCCTCCTCCACAGCAAGGACAATAATCAAATGCTTAGATGATCATCTGTATCATGAATGTTATGATTTTGTAATGAATATTTGTTGTTTCTTAGTGAGATGTTTGCATCGATTTTTTTTTTTTGTGGGCTTGTTGTTCTGTTCAGTTTAGGAATGTATTCAGGAAGATTGACAATAATACAAAATAACAATATTTATTCGGGAAAAATAATCTTGAAAGGACTTATGCTGCACTGTTCATTCGGGAAAAAGAACCCGGAAAGGAGACTCTTTATCCAGGAAAAAGAACCCCCATAAGGAGGTATAACTGACATAACAAACACTCAGTTGGTTTTTTTGGTCCATCAGTTGTAAATTATCTTGGATGGGGATAAATTTATAATTTCACTTTGTGTGCTAGTTGGTATAATTTTTCTCGGCATCCATGGTTCTTTTTACCGGATGGAGATGAGTTTGGTTTTAATCCAGTCGTTCATTTTTCAAATGGATGGTTGGCCTTTGTTGGCTATCTAAGCTTACGTAGCCAACGTTGGTCATGGATCATTACCCTATATTTATACTGTCTAGATTTCATCTTTTAACTTGATGTAATATACTGCACTGTTTGGTGAGAGAGGCAAACTTCATTCCAAGAAACCAGAGTGAGACCAGTATGGTTGACCAAAGACAGATGAGATGAATAAGAGTTGAGAATTGATGGATGGATTCCTGTTAAATGTAAGAGCATTTTGATCCTGAAAAGCTTAAAGTTGAAATTATTGTTTGACATTCTTTCTGTTTCATAATAATTATAATCTTTGATTTTTTTTATTCAGCACATATTTTGACAAGTTTCTTTTTTTGACTTAATGACTCACGAAAATTATGCTATTGATGTCAGGTTTAAATACATAATTTAAATTATCATTAAAGTTTTACGATAATTTTTTTAAAAATGATGTTTGATTGTCTCACGACGCGAGTCAAACTTTACATAGACAAATGTGCACAATCAAATTGTAATTCCATCCGTCTCAGAATAATTGCAATAGTTTGATCGGGGGTTTGTGGAGACAGACTTTGATTTGCGTCGTGGAATGTTCAAATATAATTTTTCACAAAATTATCGTGAATTACAAATGATAATTTAAGTTATATATTTTAATCATATGTCAGTGACATAATTTTGTTACGTCGTGAAGATAAATAACTAAATTCCTTAAAATATATGTTAAATAATATAAAAAATAATTTATTATGTTTATAATGGGACGAAAGGAGTATAATTAAATTCCTTAAATAATAATATGTTAATATTTGTTATATGCGGGAGACAGTTGCAACTTGCGAGTCAAATACAGGATTCATCAACTCGTCATCTCTAAAACGTAACAACAGTACCTTTCCAGTCCCATATCAAACCACTTGCATCTTTTTCAACGTGGAGTTGAAGAGCCTTGAAATTGAAGTTCAAAGATACTAAGAAACGAAAAATAAATAGAGAGTACAATTCATTCTTAGTCAAAAGCCGACTTCATAGCATGTATTATGTATTGTCTTCGTCGTATAATTATTATAACTTTTTTTATATTATTCAATATGTAATTTAAGAATTTTGTTACGAATATAAACGATACAATTTGAATTTTTTAATTGTCAATGATTATAGTATATGATGTTTACTATCATTAATATTTCATGATATTTTTATAAAAAATAATGTTTGATCATCCCATAACATCGATTAAAGTTTCTATCGTCATACATGCCTAACAAAAAAATTATAATATTTTTAAAACAAAGGAAATAAGATAAACCATAACAATTCTATCGATTGTAGAATTAATTTGGTTCCCAAGCTACAAAAATTCCACAATCCACAAGTCATTAGACACCAATTACCGATGGAGCTGAATCGATTGTCGTTTCTAAAATGAGAAATTAGATTTTCAATTTTGAATCCTCACATCAATAATAAACACATTTTAAAGAGATCAAAATATATGATAGGAAAATGAATGACTTCAAAATTGTGTTCCTCTTTTTTTAATTAATAAAAAATATTTTTTATAATATTATCCTTTGATTTTTGAATCCAACGATTCAAACATATATAAATTTAATTATAAATTCATCAAATCCATACATGATACAAATATCTTTCATGAGAAGATTGTTATCTAACATTAATGTTACAAATTGCAGATATAATAGATAAATTATTACCTTAATCTTAGAATTAAGGGATTTTAACTACTGGGTTTAAAACAATAAATTATCTCTTTTTTTTAATTTACCTATTTTAATTTTTGGTGTAACCCTTGATATTTCACCAATCTCCTGACACCCTTCCCCCTCCCCTCTTTCCCGTGCCATCAGCAGTCGTCAAGCAGCACCAACTCTCTCTCACACACGCACAAAAACAAGGGTTTTGGTTTCGCTGTCCGCCGCCCCTCTCATCCTCCTCCGATCAACCATGGCCAATTCCGATTCCCACACCGCCAACCTCTCCGTCACCGCCCCCGATCAGATCCCCAAAGGTACTCCCATCACTTCGCCCCCACTCGATTCTCCTTCGTCGTCGCCTCCTCGTTTACTGCATTTCTCGATTCGTTGAATTTCAAGCTCGTTTTTATGGTTTTGATGTGAATTTGTTTGGTACGGAGGTGAAATTTGCTCGATTGAGGGTGTAATTTGGGAGAAATTTGTGGTTTTGATGTGAATTTGTTTGGTACGGAGGTGAAAATTGCGTGGTAAGTTTTGGCGAGGGAAGGAATAGTTTTTATTTTATTTTATGATATTAGTATTTTTATTTTATTTTATGATATTAGTATATTATCAAAGGTTGTGGTTGATTTTTTTCTTGGATTTGTTGCATACATTTTGTGTGGAGGAATGATGTTGTTGGATGAAGGTGTTCGACTGAAGATCGAATTTTTCGCCTTTTGGGGGGACTTTGAGTGAATATATGTTTAGGGATGCGCTGACTTTACGAGGTTAGGGTGACTCAATTAGCGCAGTTGCTGGTCGCAATCCATCGTATCAGGAGGAATGTCTGCTTGCTCCGTCCTCTCTGTTGTGTCTTCCATTGATGGTTTCAGTGGTCATTCAATCCTGAGCATTGTATTTGTTATGTAAGATTGTCTAAGATCCCGATTTTACCAATTTTGGTACATTGAGAATTATCTGAATGGATATTTATTGAAGTTGCTATTCTCGGTGACATTGAATGGAATCAGTAATCACTTGTCAGTTCACTACACCCGTGACAATTTTGAGTTTTTGTGGTCTGCCTGCATAAAGAAGAGCTAGAGATCACTCAGTTGAGCTTACTAGAATTATAAATATGGAAGAGCTGCTGGATTTTGTGGGGAGTTTGATGAAAATACTTCTCAAGAGTTGTCTGTTTGCTTTTGCAATGATTCGAACGCTTCTGCTCAAGCTTAGGTGCACTAATTGCTCACTTTAGAACCTAAATCATTCACTTCGGTGTCTGATGTGCATCGCCCAACAATGCACCTCCGCCTTACACCCTTGGCCTAAGCCTCACGTTCTTTCTGGCATGATTGCACCCTGTGCTTTTCAAGGAAATTGTCTCATTCACGATATCTTTATGTTTTGTGTATTTTTGCAGAAGTGACTCGTCCGGAGAATGCTATCCCGCTTTCACCGCAATGGCTTCTTCCAAAGCCTGGGGAGAGCAAGGCCGGGGTGGCACCTGGGGTTTGTATCGTTTGATTTTTTTTGGTCTCTCAGTTTTTAATTTTTTATTACCAAGGTTATAAAAAACAGTTTCATTACTCGAGCGGTCCAGGACCGAATATCTTTTAATCGGTTTAATCGCATGATTAAATGGTTTACTCGATTTTTAACATTATCAATAAAAATATTTGTATAATATTAATAAAAATATTTGTATATAAAAATACTAAAAGTTGATTTCTTTGGGATAACCTTTTGAAGATTATTAATATAAATGCCTTACACTATACAAAATATACCTTGATGAAAAAGAAAGAAAAGTGCTAGAATTCCATTGGAAGGAGACTCGATGAAGATAAAGAAGAAACAAATAAGAAACAAATAAGAGATATTTTTAGTGAGAGGAACAAGTCATGTTTAACAAAATCATCGTAGGTTTTTTTTTCTTTTTTTGTTTTGTTTTTTCATTTCCTACTTAGGCTGCATATTTTTTTTTTCAATCAATTTTTTTTTATAATAGGTTAAAAGAATTAATTAATAAGCGATTATGCATTGATTAAACGAAGATCAAAAAAGAAATAAGGATTAATGGACTTATTAATCCTTTGACCGTTTAATTTGAGCAATTCCCTAAAAATTACTCGTCATACTTTAAAAAACAATTAATCGCACGTGCGATCAATTACCGATTAATACGTTTTTTACGGAACTTGGTTCAGCTAGCTTAATAATTATTGCTCAGCTAAGTTTTTCAAATACTAAATATGTACTCTGTTTGTATAAGCTTCTAAATGCTTATGATATTCTTGATGCAGGAAAACCATGCAAGTCCATTTTCAGGCCGTACCAATGACCCAGAACTGATCAAGTCCCCAAGACATGGAGAAGAACATGAAAACCAGAAGAGAAAAGATGTCTATCGGCCATCTTTCCTTGATTCCGAATCTGGTCGTCGTGATCGCTGGCGTGAGGAAGAGCGGGATAGGAATTCATCCATTCGAAACGATCGTTGGAGGGATGGAGATAAAAAGTTTGACAATAAGAGGATGGATCGAACTGTAGAACCTTTTCCTGCAGGACGCTTTGGGGAAACACGTCGTCCATCATCTGATCGTGGGACTGAACCGAACAAGGAGACCAATCATGATCAACGGCGTGAGGGTAAATGGACTACTCGCTGGGAATCTGATAATGAGATGAATAAGAGGTTTGAATCTAGCAAACATGGTGATGACTCTCATGATAAGGGATTGTCTCAATGGGATATTCATAAAAAAGATGACAAGGAAAGTGATCATCAGAAGCCATGGAGATCCACCTCTTCACAAAGTCGAGGAAGGGTGGAGCCTCAACATCATCAGAGCCCAATGGCAAGCAAGGAAGGCCCTTTATTTCCTCATGGCCGGGGTCGTGGGGATAGCGCTCCTCCAACATTCGCAGCTGGTCGTGGAGGAGTAGGCTTTGGTGGTGGCTCTATTAATAATGTTTCTGCTCCCTATCGACTCACTGGATCTGTTTCTCAGAGAGATGGTAGTGGGCATGGAGATCCCTCCATGTTCAAGTACAGTAGGACAAAGTTGCTTGATGTATATAGGGTTATTGATACAAGTTCTGTGAACCAGTTGTCAGACGGGTTTTTCCAAGTGCCTCCCATTACCCAAGATGAACCTATAGAACCTTTAGCACTTTGTTCCCCGTTAGCTGAAGAAGTGGTAGGCTCATCTACTTACCTTCTTGTGATTGCTTACATGCTGTGGTCTGTCTAACTATGGTTGTTGTTGTCAGGGCATTTTGAAAGGGATTGACAAAGGTGAGATAGTCAGCAGCGGGGCAGTGCAGGCGTCAAAAGAAGTATTTAGTGGTCGAAGTTCGATAGATTACCCACAATCAAGGCAGACTAGACTTGGTATTCACCTTGAGAGAGCGTTCTTTGTATTTAAGTGTGCAAATGTTGATGGTGGCTTACCTGTTGAGCGTTGCTTGTGTTATCAGGAAGTAAAGAGGATTTACCTTACCCTGTCGACGATTCCAATGACAGCACTGATAATTCAAGGGCTCCGCGTAGAAATATCGTATCCCCCAGTGAAACTCGAATACACTCGTATGTTTCTGGTGCAAACGCAGAAGCTTCTGAAAGTCTGTCAAAGTATATGGATAGTAAGTGCAGTGTTGGCTTAAATTGAATCTTTTTTTTTTCTTATTTGGGTTCTTTGTCATATATTCTGGAGGAGTGATATCTGTCTGAGAGGTATGATTGGTGGAATTGGAGACACGACGTTGTTTCCCGTGGTATTGATATACATATTGCTATTGTATATCTGCAGTGTACTGTAGTTACAGAATCAGTAGTTCAGGATGTAGAGGTCACACACTTGAGTCTTCCAGAATTTAGTTACCATAAAGAATGCATGATATCTTCTAGTGTGCTGATTCTTAATGTTTTCTTGGAGGCATTTTCTGATTTCGACAATGTCAATCCCACTGACAGCTTTCAGAAATGACGTCAAGGGAGTTGCTTCTCAGTCTGGAACTCCTTGGAGGTCAAGTTCAGCAAGTGATCATGCTCATACTAAAACACATGATAGGTTTCATGGTCCACCGGACATCCGGGATAAGAACTCCGATAAAACCTGGCTGCAGGCAAGGCATGCTAACAAAGACTGGGGTAGTGGGGTGGGTGATCCTTCACATGCTCCAAGTGAAAGTAAGTGGCAAGTCGGCCATGATCATAATGGCAGAAGTCAGTCATCGCTCGTCCTTGATAAGGAACAGGAGCCGAGAAAACCAGTGCAACCTTTTCCAGAGGATTTACATCTCTTTTATAAAGATCCTCAGGGCGAAATCCAAGGTCCTTTTTCGGGTACTGACATTATTGGTTGGTTCGAGTCAGGCTACTTTGGCATAGATTTGCTGGTTCGTGTGGCTAATGCTCCTAATGACGTACCCTTTTCTAAACTTGGGGATGTCATGCCCCATTTGAAAGCTAAAGTGAGGCCACCTCCTGGCTTTGCTGTACCAAAACAAACTGAAACTCCAGATGTATCTGGTAGGCTGACCATCACCAACTCCAGTAAAGTTCTTACTGGATTGAGTGAGCAAAGGCAGGGTTCATCTACAGAGGCCGAGAACAGATTCTTGGAGTCTCTGATGTCTGCTAATCTAAGCAGCTCTCCCCTTGAGAGACTTGCTTTCACAGAAGGTTGGATTCTTCATATATGCTCCTGGAGTATTGTCTGTGTTTCTATTTGGATTTGGTGTTCTTATCCATGTTTTCTTCCCTTTTGCTTGTAGGTCTACAGGGATATGTTGGGCATAACTCTGGTAGTATGCCTGCAATGGGAGTGCAAAGTGCTGATGCTCTTAATCTCTTAGCCAATAGAATGGCAGTTGAACGACAGAGATCATTGCCTAACCCTTTTTTATATTGGCCTGCAAGAGATGTCGCAACTGTTGCTCCAAACCCTGAGATTCCTCGTGACTCCCCTATCCCACCACAATCAACACTCTTGTCTTCAATGGCTGAGTTTTCTCGTGAACCTTCTCATCCTCAAGGGTTTTCCGACAGGTCTTCTGCTAGTATCAATAACGGAGTTGGGGGTTGGCCGAATTTCCCCGTGCAAGGTGGGCTGGAGTCATTTAAAAATAAAATTGATATGCATCAGGGGCAGGGCTTCCCGCAAGCTGCGTTGGGCCTGCAACAGCAACCACCGACTGTAGCAAGCCTACTCACTCAAACCATAGACAACCCCTCAAGCATGCTTGCAGCTGAAAAGCTCTTTTCTGCTGGTCTCTCACAGGACCCGCAAGTGCTGAATTTGCTGCAGAAGCAACAATTGCTTCAACTGCAATCTCAGGCATCTCTTCCCTTGCAACAAGCATCATTGTTGGAAAAGCTGTTGTTGCTAAAACAGCAACAAAAACTAGAGGAGCAGCAGCAGATACTGCGACAGCAGCAGCTGCTGTTCCAAGTTGTAGGACAACAACCACCTCAACGCTTTAGTGATCCATTATTTGGGAATTTAGAGTCTGCTGGTATGTCTATTGGAAATGCTGCTGTAGATCAACTCCGGGGTCCTTTGTCACACCAGATGTTTCAGGTTGGTTCCCAGCTTCCTGTTTCTGGCATACAAGAGGGTGGAAGTGTCAACTTTGCAAATGTGCTCCCGCCAGTGTTCCAGGATGCTGATCAACAGGTTGGCTCTGAGTCATCCTCTTTGACTTTGCCTCATCCAAATTTTGGGACATCTCAGAAAAGTTGGAGCTCTGTGCCTGCTGCAAATGATGAAATTCAACAGTCTACGGCAGAGAATCTATCAACTGCGGAGTTGGAATTTAATTCTTCAAATGACCCTTCTTTGATGGAAGCTACAATTGCTTCAAAAAGCTATTTGCAACCAACTGAACAGCTGTTGCCGAGTCATTCAAGAAATGAAGACCCTGCTTCATCTGCAGCACTTAAGGTGCACTCAGACCCTATCCCTTTTAACTCACATCTTGCCAATCTCCCCTTCAAGAAATCAGAGGATGCGACCACATTGCCTTTACAAGCAAATGATGCCAAGGTTTTCCCTGGTGCGCCGGAACCATTTCAGATCCAAGAGCCAAAGCCTCTTGATGTCCATGTGGCCACAGAACCATCCAAACATGCTCAAACTCATGATGTGAAAAAGAACTCTGATAAAAAGTCGAGAAAGAACAAGTCATCTAAGGTTAACCCAACCTCAGAGCCGACAGAGGGGCTGCAGACAATAACATCTGGGCATCTGTTAAATGAATCTGAAGCTGGAGCAACAAGTGCTGTGGATTTAAAGCACGTGGTCCCAGTTTCCAATAGAGAAACCACCGGTCACAAAATTTTGGAGAAGTCCAGCAAAAGCCTGAATACTGAGAACGCTGAGAATTTTGTTTCTAGCAGTATGGGTGAGGAGCCTGTGGAGGTAAAAAGCGTAGTTGGATTAGTTGAGTCTACTACACCGCAGACTGCACTCACCACAAGCTCTTCTCAGCGGGTCTGGAAGCAACCGGTGAATATCAGGCCCAAATCACTTCTGGAGATTCAGGAGGAAGAGCAGAAGAAGGTACAAACAGAAATTCCTGTTCCCACAGCACCTGTTTCTGTTAGTTCGCCGACTCCTTGGGCTGGAGTTGTGAACACTTCAGAGTCTAAAGTACCTAAAGAGGCTCAGCAGGGTACTACTAAAATTGGAGTTGAGAATGAAAATCCAAAGACCAAGAAAAGCCAACTGCATGACCTCTTGACAAAAGAAGTTTTAGCAAAGCCGAATGAGAGAGATGCTGAGGTTCATGAAACTGCTTCAGCTGTCCTTCCCTCTTTGTCAAGCACAAGCATTCAGTCAGATATAGTGGATGATGGCAGCTTCATTGTGGCCAAAGATACCAAAAAGAGTCGCAAGAAAGCTGCAAAAGCTAAAAATCCTGGAAACAAGGTTCCGACTCCGTCTATTTCCACTGATGTGGTAGCTATGTCCGGTCCTGCTGACAAAGGCAAAACATCGAAGCAACAGACAGAAAAAGAATTCTTACCTGCTCCTCCTGGTCTATCGTTGGGTGACTTCGTTCCTTGGAAGGGGGAGGCCACCAGCCCTTTGCTAGCAGCTCCTGCTTGGTCAACTGACGCTGGGAAGGTTCCTAAACCAACATCTCTGAGGAATATTTTGAAAGAACAAGAGAAAAAAGTTGCTTCTCCTCAAGCACATTCTCAGATGCCTACTCAGAAATCCCCGCCTGTTCAGGCCTTGCGTGCTGGGTCATTGTCCATGTCTTCCTCACCTCCTTTAAAAACTGCCTCCCCCATTCAAATCAAACCCAGTGCCTCTTCTGAACCTAAGCATAAAGTAGATGATGATTTTTTCTGGGGTCCTCTCGAAGATTCAAAGCCAGAATCAAAACAGTATGTTTACGTTGTTCTCCTGCATATTGTTTTGTCTTTTTTATTCTTATTTTTCTTAATGGGAGGGGAATACACACTCCTGTGAAGTGTGCAGACCTGGGATATCTTCCATTTCACAAATGTCTTGGTCATAGTTGCAGGTCTTGATTTGTAAGATAAAGTCAAAAGGCTATTTTGATCTTCTTCACTCATACCCTTCTTTAAAGTGGGAGTTTCTCCAGTGATCGAATGAGTTTTGTTGTTTTAGGCTTTTTATTAGGTGTTCTTGAAGTAATGTACAAAGCGCCAGAACTGTAGTTAGCGCCTCTTTTTAGTTTCCCTGCTCATCACTCTCTATTCTCCAAAACAGAGTGGAGTTCCCCCAGCTTGGTAATAGTCGCAGTGAGAGAGCCAAAACCACGATGGTAAAGGGATCTCCTGGTGCTTCTTCAGCCATTCAGGGAAGACCGAAGTCTGTCGGTGGTAAGAATGCAGATTCTTCTTCACGACCTGCATCTGTCCAGCCATCATCAAAAGGCCAAAGAGGTGTAAATACCAAGCATTCAGGTAAACTCGGTTTTTATGTGTAAAGCAACCAAAAAGATAACGTGTTGTGATTAATCTCAACTCGTCAATAATATTTCCCCAATTGACAGCTTACAGAAGTGTGATATTGTGTTTTGCTATGTGCAGAGGCCATGGACTTCAGAGATTGGTGTGAGAATGAGTCTGTCAGACTTACTGGGAGCAGAGGTATAATTCGGATTTCTTTTTCCATCATTGGTCTTGTGCAACTGTTTCATCAAGGTTTACACAAGCATAAATTTTATTTCTAGTTTTCTGTGGCGGAGTAGCCATTGGTTGGCAGTCCTATTGACTTAACGAAGTGTTCAATTTTCTCTTTTTGCAGATACTAGTTTTCTAGAATTTTGCCTGAGGCAACCAAGGTCGGAGGCTAAGATACTTCTGATACAAAATCTCGGAACATTTGATCCTAATTATGAGTTTATCCACAAGTTTTTGGACTACATGGAGATGCTATCCGCTGACGTGCTTGACCTAGCTTTCCAAGGTCAGAATGATCCCATCGCTCCGGCTGCCGGGTCCAGGGACATGCATTCTGACTACCAGAGTACTGCTAACATGGACAAGGACATGGGTGCCGATGGGTCTTCCAAAGGAGGGAAAAAGAAGGGAAAGAAAGGAAAGAAGGTTAGCCCTTCGGTGTTGGGGTTCAACGTTGTGAGCAACCGGATTATGATGGGCAAAATCCAAACCGTGGAAGATTAGGAAAAAATCCAAGTAGGTGACCTGTAGTTTGTACATACATTTCCGAATATCTTTTTGTAAATCGTTTCCTGTCATGTTGGGTTTCCCTTATCGACCCGTTCCCCTTTAACCCCCTTATAGAGCAAACATCCTGCTTTTGAGATATTTATGAGGTAATACGTCCTCAGCGGAGCCCTCTATTCAGTGGCTTTAGTGAAAACTAAACTAATTAAGGTACTGTCTTTCCAGCACTATTTTCCGCAGTTTTGACCCTTTGTATTATTAGTAAGCCGATCCAGTATGGGATTTGGCCGATTTCAGTAGTACCTTAATTTTTCTTTGGTTATTTTTGTCTTCTGCTATATCAGTCGTATGAATCACATTGAAAGAAGTTTAAAGTCTGATGGATATGAGTTTATGAACTGTTGCCATATGTTGGTCGTTTGCGCGACAGAAGTCATAACCAAGCATCTTTCAGATAGCAGGATGTTCCATATTGAGAAAGAAAAATGCATCACAATGCAGGGACTCTGATGCATGGTCGAACGAGGAAGAAAATTGATGTTATTGAATACAGATGTGATGTCATTTGACATCTTGATACATAAGGATCAATCGTACAGAATAATCTACACATTTCCTTCTATGCAATTTCGTAGTCATTTTGCATCAGATTATTTGAAAACCAGAAGTCCAACACATCAGAATACAGTGTGAACCAGTTCCTTATCCAAGAAACAAGGTGCTTGTGCATGACCTAGCCATTCAGGAGTTTGCTGTCCGCTGATCTCGAGATCTCCTCAGGAATGCTTCCTTTCAATGATCTCAGACACCTACGTAAGTTTCCTGCCAAAGAAACACGAGCGGAGGGATTAAGTTTTTGGAAGTTGCACTATGACTTTGAGCGTCGAATCATCAAGACAAGCGAAGCGGAGCAAAAAAAGAAACTTATGCATACAGATTTATGAGCAATTGGACAAAACCAATACTCAAATCGCTCTCGGTAGAGAAAATTAGCTTTCCTCGAAGGGATTGAATGCAATCCGATCTCATTGCCTCACTAAACTAGGAACAGATTTGCCTAGCAGTCCGCTTCCTAGCAAGGAAGCCACTGCTAATTCATTGCCATCTACTCCAACCAAGGTTTAAAGCCTAACTGAAGATCATTTGGTTTCTAGATCACTGCGACACGATGATACTCACAGGTTTCACACAACCTCCATTCACATGTCCACTCCCCCTCGCTAACATTTTTAACACCCATCATGTTTTCTTACTCCATACTTAACCACAACAATCACAACTAAAACCAAGCTAAATTTGAGGTTCCTGATATCAACACAAAGCTCACCATTCACACCCAATTCAAAACCCCAAATCCCAATCACACAAATCACAAATCACAAATCAACAACACCAAACCCTAGACCACCAAAACAAGCACCACAACATTCAAGAAACAAACCATCGATCTTGCAAGATCCACGGCACCAAGGGACATCCTAGCGATCTCCTCGACGGCAGCATCCCTCACGGCCTCCACATCACTGATCAAACTCTCATACGCAGCCTCGAAAGCCTGTTGCCAGAACCGAGGAAGCCGAATCGACCCAGCAGCGAGAGTGTACACATTCCACAGATGCCTCACCACTTTCTCCCTCTCCACCACCTCTAGCACATCAAATTCCGAAACCCCGATCGCACCGATCTCGTCAATGGAAATGGGATTTGTAGAGGAGGAGTTGAGGGTGAGGGAGCCGGCGAACATGGACCAGAGAGCGAGGAGGAGGAGCGCGGCGAGGGCGAATAGCTTGAATCGATCCTTCCCCAAGAGGGTAGTGAAAGAGGGTGACGATGGCGGCGGCGGCGGCGATGGTGTTGGCGGCGGAGTTGTGGTTGTTGGTAGTGTGTCTTCCTTCATCAGTAGCTTCATGATCTCTGCTCAGCTCCAGTGAAGCTATGATTAATTGATTGACTTGTCGGTGATTTCTTTTGGAGGACTCATGTATGTAAGTGTTTTTTGAGGTTTTTGACCGTCTACACTGTCTCCACCGCCACTATCGAACGGTGATATCTGTGTCCGCACTCTAATATTATCTTGGTCTGAAAAAAAAAAAAACGGGAATCGTTTGACATAATATGATATTTTATGTTTGTGTTGAATTTATATTATTAATGTAGTTTATTATAAAAGTTTCGAAAAGAGTTAATGAGTATAATGTAACTGATTTGATATTTTTTGTTTGAAAAAATTTTCACGTTAAATTTATTATGAGATGACCTACAAAAAATATTGTGTTTATCCGTTCAAATTAAACTGATAGAATATGAGTTGGGCATTGATGACTAATTCAGCATGTTAGATACTCTCTCCGTTCCAAATAAATTACAATCAAACGTCATTTTATATAAAATTGTTGCGAGACACCAATGATAATGACATATTAAGTTATGAACTTCAATCATGAGTCAGTTTAAGATTTTTCTGGTATCGTTAAAAACAAAACGTATCGAAGTGTGTATCATTGTAACTTATTTGGGATGGAAGGAATACTATATTGTAGCACTGCTTGATGCAAATTTGGAATACAGAGCATATTTGCTAGGGGGAGACAACGGATCTTGTTGATGAAAACTCCTACACAAGAAGAAACACTAACATTTACTGAACGAAAAGTAATGAGATGGGGTTTGGGGAAATGATCCTTCCAACAACTTAGGATTCACCTAAATGCACATATATATAAACACACAAGTGAAACTTAAGCTATAACATGATGATTCAAGTTCACAATGCAGAAATTAACCTCCTTTTTTCTCTCTATCCCCGACGCCGTTATTATTCACAAGTTCAGAAGGCGGGAGGAAGCAGTCCATGGATAAACCGCAAATGTTGAAATCGACCTCCTCGAGCCTCCAACTCTCCTCGATCCTCCCTCGATGATTGTAAGCGCCTCCGTATCTATACAACGTCGCGTTCGTCCCCTTGGAGGCCTGTGGATGACTGGCTCCACGCCACCTTGCCATCACAGCCAGCACTGAGCTTGCAGCCGGAGACAACCAGCTCCAAGTACCACAAATCCGGGTTCTTCTGCCATATCACGAACCCACCCATCTCGGAGTTCTGTGACTTGGCAGTCTTCTGTGAACCCCCACCGTTGCTCTGCTGCATGTCGGAGGATAGTATTCTGACCTGTCCCATTGCGTACATGCTGTTTACTGAGTTCATCGCCGCTAGCCCTCCTATTGCTGCTACGTAGTATGTATATCCCCATCGATGCATCCTGGTTTGTGCATTTTGTACATTCCATGGGAATCTTATTTTGTGTAGGAAGTCTTGTAAAAATATATATAGATCATGAGTGATTTCTTTTTTTTTGGATTAATGGACTCATATTACATGTACATGAATAATTTAACTATACAAATTAATTATATGTTATGTGTTATCTTACAATTTGACCCAAATATTGGTGATTGTACGGATATTAATATTAAATGAACTAATATGTCGTCTTATAAAATATATGGCCCAATTGTGTAGAGACACACGAGCTTGTTTCTAATTAATAATGGACTTATTAGGGATAAGAACCACTATATATATGAAGGTTATGACCCGGTTGAACATGCGTTACATCTTTCTGGCCTTCCATCGCAAGAGAGAGAAACTCTAACGTGTATATCAACTGAAAGATATCGTAACCCTACACGATCTCAATCCGGATTAAAAACTTGCTCTTTTATTCTAAATAATTCGATATGAATATTACAATTTTGATGAGATTTATTACAACAATTGATATTAGAGTCTTCTTCATATTGGGTTATTTGAAAATCAGTTTATGCTTAAACAAGTCATGACCATTTCTTCTCCTGCACCCGGTTTCTCTTTCTTTCATTTCGCTGACAATCATGTTTGAGCTTCATCAATCTTTATGGAACTATTCCAACATTTGTTTTATTCTCCAAGTTCTTAGAAGAGAGGTGTTTCCCAAGTGAGTACTCGTAGCTCTTTAATATGGTTAGCAATATGTGAGAAGAAACTTTCTATATCACATGATTTTTCTTTATATGGATGCAATTTCTTGAACAATCCGGAATTTTCTTTATATGGATGCAATTTCTTGAACAATCCGGCTAGAGGAACGGTTTTGGGAAAAATTGTTCAATCGTAACAAAAGATATTGAGATAAGATATGCAAAGCATTTGGGTTTGATTTTTATGTATGCAATCTATGTGTGATTGGTAGTTTAAATCAACTCATTTCCTTTTAATACACAGCAAACTTGTGAATTAGGTAATAAAGTTGATCTTAAGATAAAAATTATGGATTCCGATTTATTTTCATTTAAACATTTAAATAGTATATATATATATATATATATATAAGATTTGGATTCAGATTCAATATTTGATAATAATATTATATATAATTTTTATGTCTAATATTCTAGATTATTTAATTAAAACAATATGTTGCCAAAATAATTGAAACAACCCATGTGACTCTATTGTGATAATCAGACAGCTTTACATATTGCAACGAATCCTGTTTTTCATGATCGTGCGAAACATATCGAGATAGATTGTCATTATATTCGTGAACAATTTCTCGTTGGCAATATCGCAACATCTCATATTCAGACCAACAATCAGTTAGCCGATATCTTTATCAAAACCTAAGGACGATAACACTTTGAATTCTTACTTGACAAGTTAGGCGTTCTCAACCCTCACATATTATGGAGGGCTGTTTAGGAAACCATATATACGATATATTCGTACTATTCTCTATACATATTTAGAACACTTTCCTAAATTCGCTTAGAAACTGTATCATATGGGATACTCGATACTCGATGTACCAATTCATTCTCAAGAAACACAATGCAATTCATCCTATGGATTTTAGCACGATCACAAAGCTTTTAAAACAAACATTTCGAACTTTTATTAGTAGTGATATTATAATTTTTATTAATATATATGATGTTACTATTGATTCAAATAAGTTTTAAGTATAATTGGGAAGAAAAAATTTTATTGCTCAAGAATTTGAAACATCGAATTGTTATTTATATTAATCGCCCCATCTCAAGCAGTGGGGATCAAGCCAATGCACCGATTATGAGATATTTTAGAAATAAATTGTAAAAACTTATTTATAATATTTTATAACTATAATAAATCTATCACGTAAAAATATATGAACAAAGATGTTTAAAAGTTTTTATAAAAAAAAAGTTATTCAAAAGTAAAAAAAAAAGATATATTATGACATAGATGTGTTTAATGATAAATAAGTGATTGAGATTAAAATACGAGTAATTCATTTTTTGTCATTTAATCTCAATCAATAATTTATAATTAAATATTTTTATATCATGATATACTTTTTTCAATAAAAAATCTTTTATTCAGATAATTCTATGTTATAATTCTAAAAAATATAGATAAAAACACAAATAATTCCTTCGAACTTCTTTATACTGTGTGCCACTACGCCGAGAATAGTAATCTCAACATCTAAAAAAACCCACGACACAAACAACATCAAATACACACATACAGAAATTAGGGTTTTCATTCAATCTCAATTCGAATCATCTGTGAACAGCATTAATCAATCGACAATGGAGAGTGCATTGGCGAATGTGATCGCGATCACGGATCAGAGGCAAAAGGTGGAGCAGTACAAGCTCATCCTCTCCTCGATCCTCGCCTCAAACGACATCGTTCAAGCTCGCAAATTCATCGATCACAGTAAAATCCCCTTATCATATGGTCTTTTGTGTTTTGTTGCTATGTGTTGTCAAACCCTAACCCTAATTGTTGGTGAAATTCGCAGTATTATCCGATGATGTGCCGTTGGTGGTATCGAGGCAGCTGCTGCAGAGTTTCGCTCAGGATTTGGAGAACTTGGAGTCGGAAGTTCAGAAGGAGATTGCGCATTATACTCTTAATTTGATTCAGCCCCGTGTCGTTTCCTTCGAAGAGCAGGTCGGGTAACTTTGATTGATAGAAGGGCTCGGTGTTATGTTGCACTTGTGATTTGTGTGTTTCTGACTTCTGAGTGTGTGAGTGATCTGTTTGTGTTGAGCGATAGCTTAATGCTTTGCTTATTTGAGATAGTAATCTAATTCTGCGATGAGGATGAATATGTGCGTTGATGTGTGTACCTTTTTATCATTGGGAAATTACTAGAAGATTTCACTTTAGAGGGAAGAAAACCTGGTGGTTGTGTTTGAGGTATGGATTGTATAGTTTTAAGTTTCTCTAAGAGCTGATTTGGATTAGGTGTTTGTCCCGGAAGCCATCTTTGTATATTGTTATAATGATAACTCATCGTTTTTAATGTTGATTAGTTTGTAATAAAGATAGCTTTTTGTTCACTTGTTCCTCTTTCCGAGATTCCAAACTTTGCTTGGCTAAATTTATTGAGTCGTATTTGACATGGATTGATATTTTGGGTGGATTAACGGTGCTTTTGAACAGAGAAAAGTATCCGTTGATAGTGTGTTCCACGACAATAAAAAGTGGGGCATAATCATAGGATTGTGTTGTCCAAGATGTTTGATTTTTAATTTACAAGCTATTAATTACAATATTGAGCTTTCATAATCTTTTGTTTGCAATTTTAAAAATAAAAATAAAAATTGCAGGTGTTGGTCATCAGGGAGAAACTCTCAGAGCTATATGAATCTGAGCAGGAGTGGTCAAAAGCTGCTCAAATGCTCAGTGGGATCGATCTAGATTCTGGGATGAGGTGAGAAGGCCAATAATCTTCTCACTTTGTATAGTTTATAAGGTTGTCGGTGTGCCTTTTAATTTGAACCAGCGATAAGGTTCTGACTTTGTCTGCATGGTTTTCAGAGGGATTGATGATGCATACAGACTGGCAAAATGTGTTCATATAGCCCGTCTGTATCTTGAGGTACAGGAGCTTCTCAATTTATTATGTATTATGTACCTGGACTTCTGTTCACATGCCTTTGAGATTACCGGTGACTGGCATAGCCTGGAAATTTGACGTGATTCAATATCTCATTGCCATAAGACAAACTGGTTTTAGTTTGGTTGAGCAGTTGAAATTGTAAAGAATGATAAGCTCTTCTTTTTATCGGGTTGCATGCTGACAGTCAATATTTGTAGGATGATGATGCTGTCAAAGCCGAAACTTTTATTAATAAAGCATCATTCCTGGTTAGCAACAGCCATCATGAAGCATTGAATCTGCAATACCAGGTCGGGGTTCCCTTTCAGTAGTATACGTTCATTGTTGAGAGGTGTAGTTACTCATTACTATGGTGTAAATACTGAGGGTCCTAATGCATTTGCATCTATTACAGGTTTGCTATGCAAGGATTCTAGACTTGAAGAGGAAATTCCTGGAAGCTGCATTACGCTATTACAACATATCTCAGATTGAGAAGAGACAGATTGGAGATGAGTATGTATTTGAGTTAGAAAGTTGATGATGCTAAGATCTTTTCTGCCCCCACTGTGAAATGCCTATTTATTCTACTAATTTACTCATCCAGTTAGATTTTGAATGTTTGTTATAAGATGCTTTAGTTTTTCTTGGGTGCAAGTTTCATATTTCTTTTAGTGTTGCAATTTGACTATACGTGCAAAATGTTACTGTATTTGTTTTACCTTGCTTTTTCCAGCATTGGGAACAAAATTGTTTCTACTTTTAATGCATATCTTGAAACTTTCCCTTGTAGAGAAATTGATGAGGCAGCTTTGGAGCAAGCTCTAGCAGCTGCTATTACATGCACGATATTGGCTGCTGCAGGTCCTCAACGATCTCGGGTTCTTGCAACTTTATACAAGGTGAATGTCTATTATTGTTTCCATAGAGGATATGTTTGATAGTATATCCTTGTATTGACCGAGAGCTTTCTTTCCAGGATGAGCGCTGCTCAAAGTTGAAGATTTATCCAATATTGCAGAAGGTTTTGTCTTATTCTCTGAGCAAATATCTTGATGCTTATGCCACCTCACCCATCTCTTGCTGTGTCTCGGAGAAGGCTAATTCATCTGTTTTTTTCCCTTCCTTTACTAGGTCTATCTTGAAAGAATTCTGAGGAAGCCAGAGATTGATGCTTTTTCTAAAGAATTAAAACCACACCAGGTTAAGATTTGCCACATGTGTCTGTTGATTTTCGATGCATATTGGCTTGGACATGGTTTTACTGACTTATAATTTTTGTGCTACAGAAAGCTCTTTTGCCGGATAATTTTACCGTGCTTGACCGGGCCATGATCGAGCATAATCTTCTTAGTGCGAGTAAACTATACAAAAATATAAGGTTTGGCTTTATTTTGCAGTTTCCTAAATTTGCATGTTATATAAGATTGTTGAGGTTCATACTCTATTGTTCCTTTTTCTTTTTGTTCTGCAGCTTTGATGAGTTGGGCACGTTGCTTGGGATTCCTCCCCACAAGGTACATTCTACCTTTTTATTGTTGTGTGCTAATACTAGTTGTTTACCCTTAATATGCAAATCCATGAAAATGTAGACCTATCATAGCATACTCGTCACTTCTATTGTTTCTCAAGCCATGCTCCTCGAGGCTACCACGATCTTCATTGATCATATTTGGGCAACCGTTATTAGATTTGTCTCCACGTTATTGATCTTCTTGTCATATTCGGTTAGAGATCTCCTTTTCTAGTTTCTAGAGGAAGTAAAACTTGCTTCTTTTCTTTGCAGGCCGAGAAGATGGCCTCAAGGATGATATTGGAAGACCGAATGAAAGGATCCATAGATCAGGTGAGAATGCCTTGCCATCTACTCTTTCACTGTATGGCCTTTTGGTCAGGGGAGTTTGAGGTAGCTGTTGCTTGACCGGGAGGTTTTTTGAGCATCTTCGTGAAAAAATGAAACAAATATTTAAAAACTTTTATGCAGTTTTTGCACACTGTTTGTAATCTTGCTCTCTCTTCGCAACCTCACCTAGCCTGTCCCATATTAACTTCTGTTCGGTGAATGATTTGGAAGTAGGACAAATTTCAGAGACATTTCCCTCCCCTTTGTGCTTGTCGTGGCTCATTTGAACTTGAGTTTGTTTATTACTGTGCGTCTTGTTACTTGTGTTACTGTGTTTTTACTTTGGGTGGAATCTGGGGCACAGGTTGAAGCTATGATACATTTTGAGGATGACACAGAGGAACTTCAACAATGGGATCAACAGGTTTGCTTAGATTATATATCGGATGGATTTGTTGAAGTCGTGATACATCTTGGATTGGCTTAAGCTCAATTTATGTAACGCTGAGTTATGTTGTTCTATTGCAGATTGTTGGTGTGTGTCAAGCTCTGAATGATATTCTCGATGGGATGGCGAAGAAGGGCTTTGCGATTCCGGTCTGATCTTTAGTTCATTGGAGATTATGATGATTTTGGAAGTCTTTGATATGTTACCAATGCTCATAGTGATGTGATAGGTTGTATGATGGCAGTTTTTGGTATGATGTCAGTAATTTTTTGTGCTGCTGGCCCTGGGGACTTGCATTTCGGGGCGGTTTAAGTTATGTAATTTAACTTATTATCTTATTATATGGTTTTCATGTTTATACTATATTTGTCAACCACAATCTGTATCTGCTTTCCTTACCTAAGTATACCGAAGTAAGAAAGGATTTGGGCTGCTTGTTGTAGAATGTTAACAGCATCGGTGCTGTATTTAAAATCACACCGTTGGGTCACAATCAAGTATCAAAAAAGCATGTGCTTGTACTTAAGGTGTTCTTTTCCTCATCATTGAATTGCTTTTGCTCTTCTATAGATACAGCAGACGATCCTAAACGTGTAAGAAATGGTTTTTTGTCACCATATAAATTTACCTGAGTTGTGTAACATAAACCAGAGTCAATCACAAAAAATCACAGAAAACGTGTATTTTATGTAATGCTTCTGCGTCATAAAACATATGTAATCTTCACCACTCAATACGTAATTATAATGAGTTACAAATACTTAATCATTATTGATTAGCAGGAGTGTTTCACGAGTAAGAAACGCCGTTTGCTGACATTGGAATTATTGCACCCTAGAAAACCTAACAGAGCACATATACCCAGGAGAGAAAAAAAGACCTTCACAGACAATCATTTCATCCTCTCGGCTGCGAGTGCGAAACGGCGGTGAAAAAACCTTCATCGTCGATCGCTCGGTCGTAGATTTCTTTTAGGGTAATTTCGTCGATTCTTTTCTCAATTTCGATCTGTGATTTGTCGATAAATTTCGATTAATCATTCGATTTTCCCGACAAATTGTTCGACCAATTTCTGCTAGGTTCTGCGAGTTTTATCGTTCTGTTTCTTGATTTGTGTGATTTCAATGATCTTGTCTTGATTCTAGTGTTTGGTTTCCTTTGTGAATAGTTTAGATCTGTATTGAAATTTGATGAGGTTCTGGTTTGTGAATGGATTACTTTTTTGGTCTGAAGAAGCTATTGATTTTTAGGGTATTGTGCTTTGAGTTGAAAATGTCTTGATTATTATATTGCATGTAACGGTGGGGTTAGGAAAATTAACCTTTTTTTATAAATAAATAATAAATAAAGTAAGATGAATAAAGAAAACCGAATTAAGCCCCATAATCGGGCTTACCTAGGTTAATTTGGTGTTCCAGTGCATAGTAGAATTGGGGTTCTGTTATAATAGTACTATATTTGTCGAGTACATATTTAATGGAGAAACTTATTTTAAATAAATAAATAAATATCTTTATGGATATGTTTTAATATAAACGACACGATCATGTAAATAAATGATGAGGAAATTTCTTTAACTTAGTGTTTCATATATATCTTAGCACGGAGGAATAAATAATCCAAACTAGATTATTTGGTAGTTTTACTATTCACGAAGCAAAAAAATTTACAAAATTGATATGAATTTGTGAAGAGAATATATGGCTAGAGATTTGATTTAATTTCCCTGTTTTTTCTCCAGATATCATGTTCGACTTTCAAATCTAACTTCTATATTGTTTACCTTTTTTGTAATTCTATATTGTTAAATCTTATCCTACTTCTACTGTAAATATCACTCGAGTAGGATCTAAACCCACCACAAAACCCTAAGGCTTCTCCTTCTGCCGTCGGTGATTGCTGACTATTGCAATTTCCTCCTCAAGCTTTATAGCCTTGTCTTCCCACAATGGCAGGTAGTTGAAGATATATCTTCTTGTATTGCTCAAATTCGGTTTTGTTTTTCTGAATCTGATTTGGTTTTGACCCATATAGTTCAGTTCTGTTAGGATGTACGCTATAGATTATCAAACTTCCTTTGATTCGTCGAAGTTTTTGATGAACTGAATAATCTTGTTATCCATTGTGCTGAAGTATCGAAGTTATACTTTTGGACGTGTGTGGCATCCTTTGGTTTTGAGTCTCTGTTCAAGTACTGTCTTGCTATTTCGAAAATTATACACATTGGTACTATTGTTGAGTTATCATTGATTTTTCAAAGGAAAAAGGTGAAATTTTGTGATTTGACATCGGTTTTAGTTTTGTTCAAATCAATGTTCTAATTGTGTACAATGTGCATGCCATATTAAACCTTTTCAATGGCCATACCATGATTTTTTCTTGGTACCCAAAACAAATTTACAGTGTCCATGCTGATGATCTTGAACCCAGATTCTGACTATATGCATTTATCTGAGTTGGTTTGCCTTCGTGCGACTCTTTATGCTGGCGGTCTACTAAGTGAAGCGTATTAAACTGTTATTTGATATTGCCGAGGACGTAGGTCTTCACTCTATGCTACTTTTGGAAATATTATATCGTTTGTAACTTTTTCTTTGTTATGTAGTTTCTATAACCTTTAAGCATCTTTGAAATTTAATCTGTGTTTGTGTTTGTCGCATGCCCTTTTCACACTCTAAGATGTTATTTATATGCACCTAGTTTTACAATTTACTAATATTTATACTCTCTGCATTTGTTCTTTTGGCCCCAGATTTCAGTCGTCAGTACTAGGTAGAATTAATGCAATGATATCTTCTTTAAGATCAATAGGTTTCCGGTAGCATCTTTCTTGGTGTTCTCGTTTTTTTTTTTTCTTTTCTTTTCAAAAAGAGATGCAGGTTATGGTGAAAT
>LIEC01012642.1:105354-158150 GCA_001925005.1 Drosera capensis | reverse complement strand
TTTTTTTTTTTTTTTTTTGGGACTTGAAGAGTGAAGGGGTTGTATTATTTACCACGGATGATTTCTTTGTTTGTTGCTCTGTTTTTTTTATGAAGCTTCGACTTCTTAGGCTTATGTTACTGATATATGAAATAGTCCGCTTATGTTTAGTCAGAACTAACTTCTGGTCGTTACATGCTCACTTTGTCCAGATAAGGTGCTTTTAGACTGTCATGCCCAAAACAACACAATGTCTGATCACGAGACTGACAAGAACATTGAAATCTGGAAGCCTAAGAAGTTGATCAAAGCGTTGGAAGCTGCTAGAGGGAATGGAACAAGCATGATTTCTCTTATAATTCCTCCACGGGAGCAAAATATCCCAGGTAACAAAGATGCTGGGAGATGAATTTGGAACTGCTTCTAATATTAAGAGCAGGTTAATCGCCAATCAGTGCTGTGTGCCATAACATCTGCTCAACAGCGGCTGAAGCTCTACAATAGGGTTCCTACCAATGGACTTGTTTTGTACACTTGTACGATTATGACCGAAGATGGGAAGGAGAAAAAGGTTACTGTTGATTTTGAGCCATTCAAGCTCATTAATGCATCTCTGTACCTTTGTGACAACAAGTTCCATACTGAAGCGCTGAATGAACTTCTGGAATCTGATGACAAGTTTGGGTTCATTGTAATGGACGGAAATGGAACCCTACTTGGCACTCTCAGCGGCAATACTAGAGAAGTGCTTCACAAGTTTTCTGTTGACCTTCCTAAGTAGCATGGAAGAGGAGGACAGTCTGCTCTTCGATTTGCCCGTCTTCGCATGGAGAAGCGCCATAACTATGTGAGGAAGACTGCTGAGGCTGCCACACAGTTTTTTTTTTTTATTCAATCCCGTCACCTGTCAGCCCAATGTGTCTGGACTGATACTTGCTGGATCTTCAGGCCTCAAGACTTCAAGACTGAGCTTAGTCTTATGCATCGGCGTTTGCAGGCGAAGATACTGAACGTGGTGGATGTTTCTTATGGAGGCGAGAATGGCTTCAATCAGGCAATTGAGCTTTCTGCAGAGATTCTGTCAAATGTAAAATTTATTCAGGAAAAGAAGTTGGTTGGGAAATACTTTGAAGAGATAAGCCAGGACACTGGAAAATATGTTTTTGGTGTTGATGATGCATTGAAAGCACTGGACATGGGGCGGTCGAGATTCTGATGGTGTGGGAGAATCTGGACATCAATAGGTATAAACTGAAGAACAGCACAACTGGTGAGATCATTGTAAAACACTTGAGTAAGGAGCAGGAGGCTGATCAGAGCCATTTCCGGGACGCAGCTACTAATGCCGAGTTGGAAGTTCAGGAGAGTACATCGCTACTCGAGTGGTTTGCCAATTTCTACAAGAAGTTTGGGTGCACTCTCACGTTTGTGACGAACAAATCTCAGGAGGGATCCCAGTTTTGCAGGGGATTTTGTGGGATAGGAGGAATCCTTTGCTACCAGCTTGATATTAGATCCTTTGATGATCCTTCTGATGATGATGAAGTTTATGAAGATTCTGATTGACACTTAATCAACTCTCACCAACTGCCGGTGCATCAGCAGGCAGCAAACAGCACCGGGGAGTGAGTTGTCGGAGTTACTGATGCTGCTCGTGCCATGGAAACTAATACGCATAAGATGCAAGGTGGGTTTTCCTCCTCTCTCTCTCTCTATTCTATTTTATTTAACAATATCAGCCCTCTCGTTTTGGTTATTTTCATTCTCATTATAAACTTTTCTATGGTCTATTTATATGGTTCCAGCAAAAGATGGAGATCGGGCTATTCTACACAATGGAAGATCTGCTTAAAAGAACGACGAATGTTTGTCCCTGCACTCTCTCAGATACAAGCTCGCTATGTTATGCTGCGGCTATTGAAGAGTGAAGGCGCTCATCCATCTATGCAGATTCGTGTCACTTGTCGTGTTTTGATACCTTTAATGGTCTAAGTCTATTTTAAGGTCGCAGCTCTTACGAGCTTATGAATAAGTGACTCCCTGGGAGTGTAACATGGGATGCATGCATATCTATGCCACCTTGTTGCATATATTGTGAAGTCACATTTAGTCGTTTGTTTCATTTGTGGATCGAGTCGTTCACTTGACCTATGTTCAATTGTGGATCTTGTGGAGTCGTTCCCGTGAACTTATATTTGGTTGGGATTTTATGTTATTTTGATATATGGATTTGTATTGGAGTCATGTCATCACCTTTATTTTATTTTTTTCTTGTTGATCTCCGACTCGAATTCAGTTCAAAAAGTGATGACATCCTATGTTAACTTATTGAAACAAGAGTTTATCGGAACACTGGTTGATGAAAATATCAGCTTATGAGATGCAATGTTATGTAGAGATCTATGATTATGAACTTGAGCCGTGGTCTACTGGACCATGGCTCATGTACCATTGGTACATGAATACATGATCATGTCCAGGGGTTATTGTGATTTTCGGGTCCATACCTACCATGTCACGTCCATGCTAAAAGGCTCACTAAATCATTGGGATTCGTGGCATCTCGATATACATGTTTGGTACGAACAATATATATTGAGATTAACAAAGCGGGAATATGAATCAGTTGAAGTCGAATTTTTTCGACTAAAATGATTGGGCGTACAAAAAAAATTCCAAGTCTAAATCCCACACAAATCAAATTCTCAATCTTATGTGTTTGTATTTAGTGAAGAGAAAAGACGGAGAACGTTGTTCATGGAAAAAAACCACATAAGGTCTTACACATCGAAACCAAACCAATTCGTTTTTCCCCTTCCACCTACATGATCACTCCCTTCCCTTACCTTTTTTTTTTTCTTTACTTTCTCACTAAAAAATAAATATTCCGAATACATTCTTTAAAAAAAATATACTCGATCATATTATAATCATATCATAAAAAGTATATTAATATATATATATAATTAAAATATTATATTTATATTATGGTAAAAGGGAGCAGTTACAACCTGGAAGTGTCATACCCATTGTATCGAACACCGCAATTTTTCCATGTTTTCAGTGTGTCTCGCTCGGCCTGAACATGGAAAACTGAGCAGGGGATAATCTAGGGTTTTTCCTCCGCTCCTCACCCCTCAATCCAATTTTCCCACAAATTATCCCCCAAATACTCAAAAGGGTATCCTCGATCTTCGACGAATTCGACGATGGCGGGTCGCAGAGAGGGACTGATGAGAGGCGGCGGCACTCAATCGCTTCGAATGTCTCGAATCGCCGTCGCCATCGCGATCGGAATCCTCATCGGTCTCGTATTCGCCTTCTTGTATCCAAACGGGCTCTTCAGATCCGATCCGCTTTCGCTACCTCGGCGGCTCGGCAAATCTGATGATCTTGAGGTAGTGGTTGAGGTTGACCGTTTTGCTCCATTGATTGATGAACTTTATTGTTTCGCTTGTTCTTGAATCATGTTGATCTATAGTTGCAATTGAGAAATGGGAACTTGGGTAGTCTGATTTGCGGTTTATTGTCGCGTAATCGATTATGTTTCGTGTTCTTGTGCTTGTTTTGGAATTGATTTCATATTCTTGAATGTTGAATTAGGATGCTTTGGGTTCCTGAGTATTAAACCTCTGGGTTCCTACTCAAAATCTGACTGGAGTGATCCAGGATGCGTATATGCGCTTCTTATATTTTCAACCTACCCGATATGGGAAACTATTCTCAACACTGATTTGTTGTCCGTATGCTAGGTGGAATCAGCAGATTGTGAATTGAGTGAGAAAGTCAATGCGCTGAACGAGGATATCATAGCGTTGAAGGAGAAGAACGATGAGCTGAAGAAACAAGTTCAAGAGCTGAACGAGAAGCTACGATTAGTGGAGAATGGAAAAGATGCTACCGTGATGCAGCCGTTGGCTGCTTCAGGTGAGTATCATCCGAAAGCTGGGGCTTTTGGTACTGTGAAGGGGTTAAGGACGAATCCTACTGTGATTCCTGATGAATCGGTGAACCCTAGATTGGCTAAGATTTTGGAGGAGGTTGCCGTGAATAAGGAGCTTATAGTTGCATTAGCGAATGCTAATGTTAAAGCGATGCTGGAGGTGTGGTTTACCAGCATCAAGAAAGTGGGTATACCTAATTATCTGGTTGTTGCCTTGGATAATGAGATTGAAGGTTTCTGCAAATCAAATGGTGTCCCTGTGTATAAGAGAGACCCTGATGAGGGGATTGATTCTATTGGAAGGACGGGAGGCAATCATGTTGTTTCCGGGTTGAAGTTCCGTATCTTAAGGGAATTCCTACAGCTGGGTTACAGTGTTCTCCTATCTGATGTTGACATAGTTTATCTGCAAAACCCATTTGATCATCTGTATAGGGATTCGGATGTTGAGTCTATGTCAGATGGGCACAATAATATGACGGCTTACGGATATAATGATGTCTTTGATGAACCTTCAATGGGTTGGGCTCGATACGCCCACACCATGAGAATCTGGGTCTTCAATTCTGGGTTTTTCTACATCAGGCCTACGCTTCCGGCGATCGAGCTTCTGGATCGTGTGGCTGGTAGGCTAGCGAAGGAGCTGAAGTCATGGGACCAGGCGGTGTTCAATGAGGAATTGTTTTATCCTTCACATCCGGGATATGACGGCCTGCATGCTGCTAAAAGAACGATGGACATCTATCAATTCATGAACAGCAAGGTCCTCTTCAAGACCGTGAGAAAAGATGCTCATCTCAAGAAGTTGAAACCAGTGATCGTCCATATCAATTACCATCCGGACAAGCTGCCGAGAATGCAAGCTGTTGTCGAGTATTACGTTAATGGCAGAGAAAATGCTTTAGATTCCTTTCCAGATGGTTCAGGATAACATTATTCTCGGATGGCTTCTGAATGAGCAACGTCGGATTTTTCAGATCGGATTACAGATTCCGGCAGAAACATGAGTTACTGTAGTTTATACAATGCAGGCAGGCTGATCTTCATTTTACATCGAGTTTGCGTTTTCTTCTTTCGCCACTTCGGAATACCTTGTAGTGTCACATCTGTCCCTGCCATATATACCATCCTGGGAGTCTACTGTGTTGTACAATCGAAATCATGCCATATAAAAGTTATCTTCTCCTGGGCATCTGGATTATCTGGTATTCTACTCATATATTATATTTTGTATAATTACGTTTAGATTTTATTTGTAAACTTATCGTGAAATATCAATATTTATGTAAGTTATTTCATTCATATTAAAAGACGATCAGAATTTAATATAAAAACAAAATTTATGTTGATATATATAAAATAAAATAAAATATACATTATAATTAATATGAAACAAAAAAATACAACAAGAATGAAAGAAACATGTTATTCTACCTTCATCAAATTGAGCTTTGTTCCTCCCAGTTCTCCCTTGGATAATGTGATTGCCAGGAGTATTTTTCGCTTGCTTTTGCTGATTAGTCATAGGCTTACTTGTCCCAGTAACATTTTTCCATGTTCATAGAATAGGTTAGCAATAAAGTTCTCAAGTAACGTATACACAGATATCACAAAAATAATCCAAATCGTATACGCCTATGCAACATCCACCATCAATGGCGTCCCAAATCTCCGGCCGCCACACCACCGCCGGGACCACCGCTTCGCCACCGCGGCACCACCACGACTTCCTCTGCCACCTGGAAACCTACCTCGCCAAACGCGACGGCATCGACAAACTCCTCAAAATCACCCGCTACGCGACAAAACTCCTCCTCGCCTCCTCATTCCTCCCCGAAACCCTACCCCTCAATCGCCGCCTCAAATCCTTCGAATCCAGCGTCGGAGTTTCCCGCAAGGCATTCCGCCTCGGAAAATTCATCCAGAACGTCAACGCTCTCCGCAAATCGTTGAAATCCGATGATGATGAGACATGTAATTTCCTAGTTGTGTTGATCCTCTCGATCGTCGCGCACGGCGGCGAGGGGGTGTACTTTTTCGTCGAGCAGTTCGTGTGGTTGGTCAAGGCCGGGCTGATTGATAAGAAATACTCGCGTAATCTGCAGAGGGTGAGTGCGTGGGCGGAGTTTGTGGGGTATTTTGGGAGCGTTGGATTGAAGGTGATTGAGATTCGAAGACTGAATGAGGCGAGGGAGCGGTTAGGGGAGGAGGAGAAGGAGAAGGAGAGGGCGGCGAGGCGGAAAGTGTTGATGAAAGAGGTTTCGGTGGTTCAGGATTTGGCTGATGGGTTTATGGCTTTGGCTGATATCAGGGATGGGAAAGGGAGGGTGTTTTCGCCGGTTGCATTGGCCGGAGCTGGGTTGTTGTCGGCGTTGATCAGTACTCATAAGAATTGGACTTCTTGTTGAAGGAGATATTCATTAGGGAAACCTTCCGGCTATCTTGTGTTTGAAAAAAGGGACCAAGATTTTTCTGTCATAAACAGGGTTTGGGAGTGTGGGATGTATGCAGTCTTAACCCATAGAAAAAAAAAGATACTTTGTGTTTGAAGAATGAAAGAGTTAACTTTGTTCTTGAAGCTCTGTTGAGGGAATTCAGTGTTGAGATAGATGCTCACCATTATTTTGGCTATATGCAATAGCTAATAAACACTAGTTATCATTTTCTTTCACCAGCTTGTTCCAATTGGTATGATAGTAATAGCATATGTCCATGGATACCCAGTCCGGTTCGTGTTACTCCTGCCTAAGGTTTGGGTATATGCAAATCGATATGATTGTAAGATTGAGAAAGTTTGTAACCCGAGTCGTTTCAGATGCGACTATTTTAACCAAGTTTGCTGGAGTAGCATCAGCTGTGTCGATCCTGCATTAATTAAAATATGATCTTGATTGAGGAACTAAATTCGACATCCCCTTCTCAACATATGTTTGCTGGAATAGGAAATGATTTGATTTGCTGTGATCTTGTCTGATTTACCAGAAATGTGATGTGCAATAAGAGAAGTAAGTTGGCAGTATTTGTTTAGCAGAACACTCAGAGAGACTATTGTATGTATTCTACCTTGGATCGTGAACGTTCTATGTGTTTTTTGTTCTACATGTTGCTTTATGATGAAAGCACTGGTGGTGGGAGAAATGGGGCTTTCCTTTTTCTGCCTGTAGGTCTCTTTGCTAACCTAACGGCCGATAACAAAAGCAAAAGACACTTGGAGGCTCTTTTTGCTATTTGTTCTGGTGATGAATGGTGACAACTAGAGAAAGTGAAAGCGGAACGAGGATAGAGCCGTTGTCGTGATCCTTTCAGTTAACGGCAAGGAAATGACGCAACCTGTGTTCTTCCTTATAAAATGCTTGCTTCTTCCTTCATCATGTGAATATTCACTAATCAACCTCTTTGTAAGTATATGTACTGCAGCTTAGTTCTTTCTACACGCTGTTTTTTCAAGTACTCAGAAGAAATGCCGGTGGCTGCTGATCTCCAACCTTCTCCTGATAAACCTGCTGAAGTGACCACAAAGACCAAGAATGGTCTTAAGAAAACGGAAGCCACCAGATTGAAGAAGCAGAATGTCCATGTAAAGATGTGGAAGTCTCTAGTGGTAGAGGATAAAGCTCCATCGGACTCTGCCGTTAAGACGATTGCCTCGGTGGATAGCTCTTGCTCATCGGATACTTCGTCTACTTCTAGTGCAGTTTCATTGAGAACAGAAAGCTCTGGAGAGAGGAGGAAGAAAATCAGTTTTGTTGTGAGGTCCGTTAAAATAGTGCAGGACAGAGTAAGATCATCGGTTCCGGCTGCTTTGTTGCCGTTAAAACGCTGCGATTGGATCACGCCGCACTCTGGTAATTTATTTTCCAAGAAAAGTCCAATGTTCATTACTTTCTTTGAACCGAAATTATATATATATATCTCGACATTAACTTGACTCTGTATTTCAAGTTTAAGATCCAGGCTAGATGATCTTATCAATATTTTTTTTTCTGCTTCTCTAAATAGATCCACTATACATAACTTTCCATGATCAAGAGTGGGGAGTCCCTGTTCATGAGGATCAGAAGTTGTTTGAGCTCTTCGTTTTATCCATGGCATTGGCCGAGCACAGCTGGTCATCCATTATACAGAAGCGATCGATCTTCAGGTATTGTAGTTTCAGACTTTCAGTTCCACTACTACCCCATAGTACCATGAGCAACTCGCTCTTTTCCAATTTTTCTAATATTGCAGGAAGCTTTTGGATGACTTTAAACCCTCAACCATTGCGAAGTTTTCCGAGGAGACCTTACTGCCATTGAACAATCATCGCCAATTGCTACTTTCTGAGCCCAAGTTACGTGCTATTGTCGAAAATGCTAGGCAGGTTCTTAAGGTAAGCACTTTGCTTACCCATTGTTATTTGTTAGCGCGATAGACTCAATACAGAGGGGAAACGTAACCCATTTTCACCAGCAATATATGATTTACCCGTTCTTATTTGTAGATACAGGAGGAGTTTGGTTCCTTTGCCAAGTATTGCTGGAGATTCGTAAACCACAGGCCGATAAGAAACGGACACTGCTATGCACGTCAAGTACCAATAAAGACACCCAAGGCCGAATACATTAGTAAAGATTTGCTTCGCAGAGGATTCCGATCGGTTGGTTCGACCATTGTTTATGCATTCATGCAAGTGTCTGGAATGGTGAACGATCATCTCATTACATGCTTCAGGTACGAAGAATGCAATGCAAGGCCTAATGAGGACATCCGACCCTCCTCCGTAGAGGCTCAGGATAAGGAAGCAGACTAACCGTCCATGGGTGTCTAGACTGTAGACAGCATGCGTAGCTCATGGATAATTGCACTGGCAACTTAAACTGCTGATATTGCCTCTCATTCACACCGTCATACTCAGATGTATCTTCATTCATTGCACGTATTGTGTAGTTAATCAACATATAAAATTAAACGGAGGGTTTATGGTCATGAGTTGCGACCTTATAGTATAACCATAAGTACCAAGCCTGCCGGACAAACCAGCAGATCACCGCAGGGTTAGACACTGTGCTTTATACAAAGAGGAATACTGCGGACAGCCTTGCTGATTGTTTGATTTGAGCTGGATGTATTATCATATGCCCACTCACGCGGCAGCCAAAACGACGCCGGCCTCGCATGAAAGCAGCAGCTAGCAATAAGCATGTAGACCGAAGACAGGAATACCTCGGTGTACATTCAAACATCTTAAAAAACTCATGTTCATAATTCAGTACAGTACACTAATACAAGGTACAATTATCATGTAGTATTCATGAACCCAGCCAAGTCCAGAATCCAGATCAGGGCCAGGCATGCACGCAAGTTGCCCAAAAAGGAAGATCTGATGGATATCGATTTCCTTTCATCTTGCCTCCACTCCTGGATCAATGGGGCATCCGATTATCTGAATCACCCACAAATAACAGTAATGATAATGATAATCGAGAACGAGAATAACACAACAGAAACCACACAACTGAAATGCATAAGCTTATACAACACACTCATCTTTCTCACAATTCGAATATGGCCAGTACATCTCAAGGATTTTGAAGAATAGAGATACAATGACGGTGGTGGTGGTGGTGATATTCTTCAATATCCCACTAAACCCTGATTATCTACATTGAATCCCAAGTGGCATGGCCAACAACAATCACCACTTAGATGGAATGACGAAAGGAAACCGTAGAATGAGAAGTATAACCTCTGTAGAAATAGACTCAGTCCTGCCATCGCCACAGCATGATTTTTCCGATGCTAAGCTACACCGCCCGTTGCTCGAGTTGGTTTCATCCAATCACGTCTTTGACCACAATGAAGTCCTATGACCGAGCCTTGGCATTTCCGAGAGTGAGTTCAAGGTCCTCCATTCCTACGTCATGGATCCTTTCTCCTTCCCACGCCTTGACCCCCATACTCTCCGGCTGCAGGCGTGGATCAACCCTTGCTCTATCTTGAACCAATTCATTAAGATTCATTTGTTGGAACTTGGGTTTCACCAGACTAGAAGCCGGAGATGTCAGGATAGGTGGTCTGGCAAATCTCTTAAAGCTAATCCACTGCCCCGAATTCGAGCTATCTGATTCATCACACTCGATGATAGTAGGAGGAGTGATGTTGGGATACCTAGTTGGGCTCGAGGGGGCAGATTCAGCAAGGAATGGATAGCCAAATGCAGCCATAGATTCCTTGGCAATTGTCTCAAAGTTGAAATGCTGCTTAGATGTCCTAGGAGAGGACAAAAGCGGAGTCACTGGAGCACTATTTGATATACGAAGTGGAGGGAAGTGTGAAGGGATGGAGTTGCAGAGAAATGAGAAAGGGTGGGAGGATGGATTGACATCGTTGCGAGTGGGGCTGGGAATTGCAGAGGAAGAGGGACTTGGCTGGTAGGATGGTATCGGACTTTGAAATGCCGAGGACAATGGACTTGGTACTTGGGAAGAGCATGCACTCATGTTGTTGAAGGCGACACCCAGTAGCTCCATTGGAGGCGGCTTGCATCCCTGAGTAGTAAGAGATCATGGTTTCATATAAGCAATAATTCAGAGAAAAGAAACGAATTGAAATTCCTAAGTCCTTCATTGTTCAGAGTAATCAACCCGGCGCCTGATATTCAAATATGTGCTAAATGGGTACTTACAAACTACTGAAGCAGAACAAAACACAGAACCAGCAACATTTGCCTTTAGAAATTAAATAGTAAAAGCAATGTAGCGCCGGATATTCAAATCCAAACATATGCATTCATCTGGAAACTCAGTTACACATATAAAATTTCTCTGTTTGTCTATATGGCTCATTTGAAACAGAGATCGAGCTTCAAGAAACAACGAATGGTCTCCATGTCATACTACTACACAAATCATGACCATCCCAAGAATTCGAGTTGTGACTATCAAGCATATTCTAAATCAATATTAATTAAGTTCCAAGGCTTGCCGGATGCTCAATGCTCAAACCCAGGATACTCCAAAACAACACTGAGATCTGCAAAATCTTCATATTGATTACATGAAGATGCGTCCCAAAAAGCATACAAATTTACTTACCCTTTTGTACAAACACCAAGGTACACCAAAAATACAACCTCCTCTTACCTAGCTATGAACCAAATCTCCTAAAAGCCCTTTTGCTTATCTACTAACAATAGAGCCATGGATCCCTCACTTTAATGTCAGAACACACCGACTGGTAATTACATGAAATCCGTATATCACACGATGAGCCCATGTGCCCATTTCACAATTCACATTAAATCCCCTGATCACACTGCAAATCACCCAATTTTCCTCATTTAACCTCCCCATAATCACAAATGACAAACCACAACCCCAAATGGTCAAAATCAAACCTCAAAAGTCAAAACCCACAACAATCAAATAATTCCAATTCCCCCAAAACCCAGAAAAACAACCTCAACAATCTTCTAGATCTGATAAACAAAACCACCACCACAACAAAAACCCAGTTGCTCCTGTCAAGATGGGTCTGAAAAGAAACCAGATGTATGCAGTTTTTTCCCTGTTGTTACGAACAAAAATACTACAAATTCCTTACCTTGCGATAAGTAGTACCATCAGGTTCGACGACCCACCCAGCCTCGTTACAAAGAGCCTTGAGGACCTCATTATTGTCACAATATTTAGGGAGATTATAATTCCCCTGAGCTCTCAACCCGGTGAATATCTTCGCCGCAATCGCTCTCCTTCGCCGCTCTCTTCTCCGATTGTTCTCCCTTTCTCTCCACGACGGCTTCCTCCTCCCCGCCGCCGACGTCGCCGTTGATGCAGCTGCTGCTCTGGCGGCGGCCTCCGGCGCCATAGGTGATGGGGGGAGAGAGAGGAGAGAGGTGGGAATGGGGAAGAGGAAAGTGAAGGGGTGAAAAAGGGCAGATGGGAGAATGAAGGGGGAGACAGATGGCCCACGAGGTATATGTTGTCTCGTCTTCGTTGGATATGTACTGCTGCTACACCAATCTCTTTTTGTTTTCTCTTTTTCTGTCACTTTCTCCAATTTTTTTCTCCTTAGTCTCAAAAATAAATATTTTAATTCAAATTATAAATAACTTTTCAAATAATATATCTATCGAAATAAAATAAAATTCATGTTATATAATGATCAAATATTATTTTTAAAAAAATTATCATAAAATATGAATGATAATTTAAGTTTTTATACTTCAAGCGGATGACATTGACGTGTCAGTAAGACAAACGAAACTCCTCAAAATACTCATTGAATAATGCAATGATTGATAATGTTGTTTCTATTATGGAATATAGAAAATATTAACGACTACTTAAATTATATATTTTAATTTTATGTCAATAATGTAGGAGTAATTTTCTTACGTCATTAATATAAATTACGAAACTCCTAAAATACATATTAAATAATATAATAATAATATTATATTATATTATTTATGACAAAGGCAGTGCTTACAATGTTCCAACTATTTCCTTGATTTCATACACTAATATCAATCCTTTCAATATGTTTGTATTCATCCAAGAAATTTCTCATGGAGATCATTGATCACAACATTAATTTATATCATGTACATTTAATGTTGAAGATCTAAAATGATAAAACACGAAAAATAAAAATTTTTATTGATATAAATAATCCCATCAAACCATCTAAACCAAAACATTTGGATATTACACTGGGAGAGATTGGGTTGCCTATTATTACATTAAGGCTGGAAATAGTAGCATTATCAAGCTCATAATAGAGAAGTGACAAATTTGATCTGTACCCTTTGGCTTTATGGTAGGGACATATGACAAATGATCTGTGCATCCAGCTTAGGATACCAAATATATATAGGAATTATCTATGTTCATATATTGCTCGGCGAAGTTACATTTTGTATTTGGATTAGGCAAGAAGTTTTGTTATCTTGTAATGCTTTTTTGTTATGTCATTCAAATTATAACGGTTTGATTCGACATGATAATTTATATGTGTGTTAAATTAATAAAGAATGATAATTTGTCCTTATGAATGTGTGGGATAAATGAGTGAGGAAAAGAAAAAAAATGATAATGGATGGGTTGATCTGATATAAAGTAGGAATAGTTTGATATTTTTATATGAAAAAAATTAATAAAAAAGAAAATGTTATAATTTAAATAAGACTATTAAAAAATATTATAATATAAATGAAACGATCCAAAAAAAAATATTTGAATTTTAGTGAGGAATTAAGTATTAACAACGGATTCCTTTATTTATACTTAATTTAAGTACCATAGAATCTAATTGGTCGAGCAATGCAATGCAATGAATTAAAGCAAGTGTAGTACCACTGAATATTTTGCGTGGGTGGGCGGGAAGGTGCTTGTGGCGAAGGATGGGAGTGATGGTAACACACACACAGGTGCTTCTTTTTCTTGGGTCCTTCAGTTCACTTTCTCGGGGTTTGCAGATCATGTGCCGTGTGTCGAACTAACTGGTCATGATTTTCAGGCCTTCTGATTTGCCCCGTTCTTGTGTTGTGGGGATGAATTTGATACGGCTAATCTCACTTTATCAACGTGGGAAGACCTAAATCACAATCATCGTCGACATCTTTAACCTTGCGCTTTAATTACAATATAAACCGAATATCAAAGGAAGCAACGGAAACTATATAACTACTCCAAGGAATCGTACATGTTTTATTATGAACAACAATCAATCAATCAATCAATATATATTATAAATCAACAAATTCAGTCGACATTACATGATATATGAAATGTCTTTTTAGAATAATGTAGAAATTTTCAAAATTAACCGGGATATTTTTTTGATATTACATATTTAACGGTTTAATGCATCTTTATTTATTTTTATTTCCTTTTTTTTAATAGGAAAACAGTTACACCCAACGTTGGACCGCCCCACTCTCTCTCTTCCCCTCATCATTTCCTCTCATTCGTCTCTCCTCAAAACCACGCAGGGCGAACTAAACAGTCTTTCATCATCAACGCAGAGGCAATGGGAACGGCAAGAGAGAAACGAACGGCTCCTCCGTGCTCTCAACTGCGAACCGCTCATCACGATTGCTTCAACAGGTTTGGTCAATCCATCCTCTTCTTCAACGCTCTTCTAGGGTTTGTTTGATCGTGTGTGTGTGATTATGGTAAAAGGGTTTAGGGTTTTAGTCATCCATCGCCATGGGTTTTTAAATCAGATCGTTGTGGAATTAGGTGGTGCAACGAGCAGGTGGTATTTGGAGAAGTGCTTGAAGGGATGAAGAGGTCTGCTAAGTCGTGGAGTGGAACAAATACAGTACATACTTGAAGGAAGAAGGGTGAGTTGTCGTTTGATCTTTTGTTATGGTTTTGGTTATAAACAGTACGTCTCTGTCTATCAACACAAACCAATTACGCTTGCTCCCTGATTTTCAAAAAAGAATGCACATTTCAGTGCTCCTAATTCACTTGTGAATTGGAGTCCTAATTATCGAAGATATGTGTGAGTAGGTTTATCTTGATTGATCGTGAAAAAAAAAATATATATATCAATAATCCATCACCTATTAAATTAATAATTGGGTCCCGTTGATGTGTTCAGGTTTCCTTTTCTTGACAATGAAGGGTAGCTCCCTTCTGTACAACCATTCCATGATGTAATATCCAGCAAAAATTTTGCTTTGGTGCAGCCTTTCAGGCAATATAAACTATAAATTATTATATCTGTGACCACAACCGTTCTTTTTTCTTTCCCACAACGTCCGATCCTCTCATATTCCTCTTTCAGCTACCGATGAACGCGATCGATTTCACTGGTCCGACAGATTTGGAGATTTTGAGTTCTTCAATTAGAATGGAAGTGGTGGAGTTATAGAGGGAGAATTTGTTCTCGGCAGTTAACTTGAAATTTGCTCAAAAATCATAGATAAACAAGAGTGTCACAATTTGGGTCACGTTGATTCACTTCACTTGGATTTAGCAGCTGTTTGCCTCAATAATTCCCAGTGTTCAATCTTCGGTTTCTGCAGTTCCCGGTGTTCCCTCGGATCCTTGTGAATCCGTTTTTTTTCACGTGGGTTGCGAGGGCTCTCATCTACTTCTCTTGTTTTCAATTCGTCCACTTTTCCTGTTTTCAATTGTTCTAAATTACTTGTGTCGTGATTGGCGCTAAATCTATACACCGAGGCTCTCATCTATACATGTGGAGGGAGTGTATGTTTGAGGGGTTCTGATGCATTTCAGAGTTGTTTTTGGTATCAGGTTCTCTTTTTGAGTTTAGGTATTGAGTCTTGACTCCTAACATTGAGTCATGAAGAAAAGTTGAATATAATCTTTGGTGGAGTCCATCGACAATTTGGAAGTTGCTACGTAACAACGATGAGATAAAACGAAGCAAAGTTCTTTTTCAATGCTTCTGAAAATATTGATGAAATGATCATGATCACGATTATAACACCTCCTGTTTTGGATGTTGCTGAAGTCATTGAACCACTTTTTTTACTACCTAAGTAAAAGGTATATGCTCTGATGCACATTGTCGACAACCCGAAGGAATAGCATGTGATGAATTATTTTGCAATCCGGCTTCATCTGTCTATTTTGAGTTTTAGCGTGACTGTGGTTTGTTTGTATCCTACCGTTCTGAGCTCTCGTTTGGCTTTGATGCTTAGTTCTATCGTTGATTGCTCGAGTTGTATCTGTTTGCAGGATGGGCACATACAGTTTAGATTCTGCTTTAGAGCTTCCAATTCGATTTCAGGTCCGTAAGCTGGAATGGATACATATAGCTCCAGGACATCGCAGTGAAAGGTAACATTCGATCTATGATGATTTCTCGGTCTGAGTATTTTGAGTTTATTGTTTTGTTGCTGTTTGATAAATCTGATCCATTATTGGTGTATCTCAAGCTTTAAAATATGATCTGTGGAGTTGGGTAACTATCATCCTTGCACCAGTATGGTTAATCTCCCTCCAAGATTCTAGCACGTCGAAAAGCTCATAATCAGGTTGGGTAACATGTCGAGAACAAAGATTCCGCTAATGATGATTAGTTCAATTTCGGCCATGGCCCTTATCAAGTTGTTGATTCCTGTGTTTATATTCGATTGGGTTAAAAAAAAAATTTCGAATCAATTTGGGAATGGTGTGGCTTACCAGTTACCTATAGATTGGTTTCCACATGGTGGAAAAAAGAGGAGGTTTGGATTGGAAGCTAGAACAACAGGTTTGGAACTATGAATGAATTATCAGCATCAGGTGATTGATTCTGGGGACATTATCGAAATGGAAACAACATTCTTGAATCTGAGCCTTGGTATTAAACAGGACACTTCAATCAATTGCTGCCTCAAAACTACTGTTTGACAGTGTTAGATTGTGCAAATGCAAAATACTATGACAATGTAAAAGGTAGATTTCTTCTCTTCCTATGTCGACTACTGGACTACGCAGGACGGAGTCGTTCGGATGCTCAAGGTTTCATTTAGGTAGACGTTCTAAATTTTGTGAACTATCTAAATGTTACACGGTGTCGAACTGCTGTTAAGGTGTTCCAAAGCCATGTTTTTATACCTTGTAGTTCATGTTCTAGACTTGAATGCTCACTTGCGATACCAAATAAATTCTGTTTTCCCCTTTAGTTGTGGTTGTGCCATTCCCATGTTTGTCTGGTATATCATTTACCAAGATGTTTTGCGCCGAGTGCAGTATACAAGATGCTGAAAAGAGGAAAACGATGAAGAAGCCACTGCAGATCCTTGTCCTGCACTTGAAAAGTTTCGAGCGCAGTGCGATGGCTTCAACACCAAGCTGAATCTTCCTAATTAGAGTCACAGCAGAAGCTTTAACTTCAATAAGCGTTCTTGTCAAGTAGCCTACCCGCTGGAGCTTAAGCTGACAAACACCATTGGGGACGCAGCTGACACCAAGTATTTGCTCTTTGGTTTCTTCGTGCACATGGACAGGGTCCATGACTTCGGCCACTATGGATGCCTGGTGAAGAGTCACAAGTCACAACCGCTGGTTGTACCTTGGTGACGAGGAAATGGCGATAGTCTATGAGACCATCATTCACACCTGCTTTGGTTCTCAGAATTGTTGCAGTGTCGCGGAGAATGATATGCCACAATGATACGAACATGTTGCTGGATAGAGTATAGGTATTGCCTCGTATAGTTTTGATCTCTGCATTATTGCAAGCTGCAGGTTTATGGTTACCTACTTACCTTCGAAGCTGTGACTTCAGTGATTCTTACAGCATTAGCTAGAATATCATTTTCATATTCATTCTTGTATCAACTAAAATCAGGCTCCAACCCAGGCGCTATTGTATCAGCATGTTGGTGAATTTTTCATACAAGCGCGTTCATTGTTCACTATTATGTCGCCTTATGAATCATGCCTTGGAGTCAGAACTAGATAGTTTTGCAGAGGCTTTGAACGAGGAACATCGTTGGCTTTTCTCCATGGTTTGATCGAATGAGTCGGTGCAAATCATGATGATGAAGATGATGATAGCAAAATTAACTACTAGATGGGAAACTAGCATTAAGGTTTTTCTGGCTTTTGATGTGCTTTATGTTTTTAACAATCAACACGACAAGTTTTTCCATGACGGAAACACCAGAACCCTTCTCCATGCCAACTCTATACAAAGGCAAGGTGGCTTGTATATATATTATCTAAATTCACCAAGTTTCATGACCTTTTATGGAATGTCAAATATAATTCGTCATTTTTATTTAGTGGAGGGTATTTTCGACGTTTGATGTTTAAATTATTGAATGTAACATTAATTTTGTAAAGAATCAATACTATGTTTATTTCACCCATGACAGTTTATATGGTGCTTTCAAAATCTCAAATGAAATACATAAATAATGACTTAATTCGATTGTAACAATTGACCAATTAATATTACAAGATTGAGTGTTAAGTATCATGGAGAACATAATGTGCTAACTATTGCCATACACATCAACAACTTCAACAAATTGTTCTGAAGGAATATATAAGCATCCTCACGACGCACGGGTTGGAAAACTAATGAAATACGTACGACTTTATCCCCGTCGCAGATAAAAAAGAAACAAGGAGATATTTGGAACACTACGGTAAGAATTGCACATTCGGTCTTTTGGCTTCGGGCTTGTTAGCGGGCAAAAACATCGCCCGATATTATGATTCAAAACAATTTTTGTGTCAAAATGATCGACAGTACAAGATACCTTTTAGCTTGTATCGCTACCATGCTCTTGTCTATCTGCAGCTGTTTAACTACATAATGATGCCTCCACCATCTTTTGGTGGGATTCAAAACTTTGAATAGCTTGAGTTTGGAACGAGTTACAATTGCACAAGATGCATTGGATAATCTGATTGATCTCCTGTTGTCCATCGTTGGAGTGCTTGAAGTTGATATATATATATATATATATTAGTGGTATCCGCTTTCTCAAAATTCATCCTCCTAATCTTCTTTGGCTCTGTATAGACAGTGCATTTGGAAGGGTCATCCTCGAAGGCACCCTGAAATTGTCAACTGTAGATATCGAGTTACAAACGAATGCTGATATTGATGTCAATGCAGCTACAGAAGATTCTGGTAATCTTCTCATGTTCTTTGATCGTCTTCCAAGCATTGAAACGCGTAACGCGAGTGGTGTCTTTTTCAAGGTAATATTTACTAAATACTTTTCTGTATAGCATACATGAGTGCAAGATGCAAAAGTTAGTCCACAGTAAATTACTGGTTTAAGGTTTTTTTTTTTTTTTTTTTCCTCGTTGTTTCTCAGATTTCTTTGATCCTAATAATCTGCGGATTTGATTTCCTGTTTTGCATCCAGTACTTGGCTCTGGGTAATGTGCCTCAAAATCTGCCAACTGCGCTTCTTCAACTGCATTGTCTTTCTGTTTCTATGAACTTCAACGATCCCAAGGACAATCTAGCCGCTCTTTGTCTATTTGTCTATTACAGAGTGCCCCAAACCTGCAGAACCTTCAGATAACGGTAAATTCATCTTAGTTATTTGAAGTTTCATTCATTTGGAGTTGTTGTCGTATAGTTGAGAGAAAACTTCATATCGCATTTTTTATGAACTTCACACAGTGACTGGACTGACTGCTATAATCTATGTGTTTTGGTTTGTTACTACAACAACGTAGAAGTTTTTGCCTCGTCGCATCATTGCTTTAGCCGATTAAGAAACTCCATCCAGTATTCTAGTAAAAAATGGAAAAGAATAAGATCGATCTATTTTGCTGCATGATCTCTGCTTTGTCTTCCAATTCTTCCCTGGTTGTTTCGATGATCACACTTGTGTGCTATGCTGTGGAATTGGGGCACTCCATGATCTCCAAAGTGAATAACTAGTTTAATAACCCTAGGAGCTGTTCCTGTCTACTTGCTACCAGTGCCCTTTTTCATTTATTAGAAAGGCGTTATTCGTGTTTACAGATTTGTATATTGGTTTAGGTTTATCTTCTTATTGGGTTAATAGTACAGTGGCTCTCTGACGAATATGCATGGCTCGTTGTTAAGCTCCCATTGCTTGCATATATAGGTACGCAAGGAGAACAACGCTGCACAAATGGCGTCAAGCTTGTGGGCAGACCGCAATAAAACAAAAGGAAAGGAAATTGATGAAGATGGAAGTGCAGAAGAAAAACAAGCAAGTTATGTGCATATGTATATTGTATATCGTGATCATCGAGATTATATCTGCTCCATATATATATAGAGCTTTCCAAACTAATCAACCATATCCTCACTTAACCAACCATATCTTCACTAGATCTCTAACACACACCTTCACGATTTTTCTGAAACAAATCAAACTAAATAACTACGATATAAAATAATGAGATTGAATTAATTTGTAATGCGCCATGTCAATCTACGATTCAAAGAACTTGAATCTTGAATCTGGAATAGTAACTGGGATAACAAATGCTAGACCTGAACTGAATTTCATCAAGTTGCTGCTTGCAAATTCCCCCTGCTCTCGAAAAGCTGACTGTTCAACCAGCTAAGGAAGTCACAGGAACTGATCTGGTTAAGGAGTTGTTGAGGTTTAAGCGAGCTTCAGCTGAAGCAGAAGTCATTTTGTTGGATCCTTAATTATGCCGTCTGCGACATGATCTCAGGAGTTGGGTTGTTATGATTGACGATTATGTTACCGTGTCAACTTCAGTTTTTCTGGCTAACGTGTTATCCTAGTACCTTTTGGTTGGATTAGAAGTTATATGGTAGTGTTAATATTAAATTAATATGTCGAGTATCATTGATTCAATGATAAACAATGCTTCCCCTCAGCTAATCAAGTGTTATGAATTTCCTTTGAAATTAGGAATCTAATTTTTCTAATAATATTAGAACGAATATGATCTTTCACCAGGACTTTTCACTTGTAGGATATGCTTTTGGCGCTATCATGTAGTACTAGTAGTTTAAGTTTGGCAAATCCGTGTTAAGATATTTAATCATATGTATCGGACTTGCCTAACATTCAGCTGAAGGTCCACATAATATATTTAAGGAAGATTCGGCCAAAACTACATTTCATATACGTGCACACAAAGACCAGTTTGTCATCGATTTGTAATGCCTTTCTCTGTGCCTTCGTGTTTTAGTCTGCATTTCAAAACTCTGTAGGGTTGTTATGAAAGGAGATGACAACTTTCAAACTAGAGTCGGCAATTCAAATTGTCACATGACAAAGATCTTGAAAAGCAAAAGAAAAAAACGACGAAACAAGGCCTGGTCATGTTTGGTGATCCCTTAAGTGAGTCAATAGCTCAACACCTCAACAATAACAACAAAGATATTTTCATAAAAACAGAATTTTTTAAAATTAACATTGAAAAAGAGATTATTTCATGATTAAGCTTAGAAAGTTGATTTTTCATATCAATCATGGAAAAAGAGAGAGTAATATTACAAAACAAAAAAAAGTATTTTTCTGTTTTATATTAGTTACAACCGTTTGATTTGATACGAATATTTATATGTGTTAAATTTGTATAAAATTTGATGTAGAAATAAGTTTTTGGATCAATTGAGAGATAGTATAACAAATAATAATTTTTTATGAAAGGTTTATCAAAAATAATAAGATTGATTGTAACCAAATTAAGAGAAACAAAAATATTATATTGAGACGAAGGGAGTATAAAATACGAGGAGACCTTCCGTAAGCCATGATCTCCGTTAGGTGGCTTTCGTTACACTATCGTGTTCGTATCTCTTTCAACCACCATCCAGTCACACTTGCTCGCCAACGTGGTCCAAAATCCCTCTGACATTATTCTAATAATTCGCAAGCAAAGTCAAGAGTGATGAAAAAGCCTAACTACCTTTCAAAGTTTTGAGGACATTATAGTGTGGAAGACAAACCCTAAAGAGGAGGTATGGTATGGGCTTGATGTTTGAGTTTGAGGTAGTCAACAAACTGAGCCCACGCATTGTGGCCTCATCTGCCTCAACAAACTGTATAACTCAACCACTACAAAACAGATACGAGTTTGGACCATCAACAACATTTCTTTATGTGTTTTTTTTCATTATTTATTGCTCTGGTTACACGGGACCTTTTTATATGTTCGAAAAAAAGACTAGGGAAAAGATATTCTAAATCTATGGAGAGTGTATCATGCGCTCATCAATGTTCTTCATTTGCAAACTTATCAATGTTCCATGCATCTTGAAAGTTTCACATAGAACATCATCTTGTGCAAAAATTATGAAAGGTACAATAAGTTTTTCGAGCTGAGTTTTAACGGAATCGATGAGGATATCAGAATTACATTTAACAAAATTTTCAGATAACATCAATCATAGCATAAATATGTTGCAAGCTCGAACCGGAAACAAGTAATCCTTCATTTATTTAATGGGAAAATGTTGCATTTGTCTTTTGGGACCATCCCACAATATTTTTATTTTTTTTTGAAAAGTTTCTACACCTAAATATTCCACGCTATCCATCCACAACTACAATAATCTTAAAATTTATAGAAATTCCTAAAATCAACCGTGGATTCAACACAAAAAGTAAGGATAATTGAAAAAAATTCATAATAACTTAACACACGAATAAAATATCTATCTAAAAGAATTCGTTACATTCGATTGTGAGAGAAAGAATTATTTATATATACACGTATAAGTATAAATTTGGTTTTTTTATCAAATCATGTCTGATCGTTCCGTAATATGTATTAGTTTAAAATACGTAACTCACATAATTATTGATAATTTATAATAAATTTATAAAAAAAATATATTTGATTTTTATTATACACATATCAAACTACTTATTAAAAAATATATTTATTATAATTAAATTATGAGGAATCAAATATAATAAAGAATCCAAGTCATGGGTAACTTGCACCATGAGTACCAAACACATCTACACTTGTCACTAGTCTCCTTGTTCCTTGTAATATTCAAACCAATATAAATTCACACCATTCTCCCCATACACTTCCTACCGCTATTTTACCAAACAAAAACTCGTAACACTTTCCTCCCAGCAGTCTCCCCCATACCTATCTGAACATTTCATCAACTGGTTGGTTGATCTCTTCTTGCTCTCTCAACACCCACAAAGAGAGAGCTTTGGTATAGGAGTTCGGAGTCACCATGGCGATTGATCGCCAAGCTTTGCTATCGAACGGAGAGGAGTCGGCGCATCGAACGGTGGTCCAGGAGTTCAGATACGAGTCCAAGAAGCTATGGGTGATCGCCGGACCGGCGATCTTCACCGCCATTTGTCAGTACTCGTTGGGTGCACTGACGCAGACCTTCTCGGGTCTGGTTGGAGAGTTGGAGCTCGCCGCGGTGTCCGTCGAGAATTCTGTTGTTGCCGGGCTGGCTTTTGGGGTCATGGTGAGTGAGTGTGAAATCATCAAGGCTTGGTGGTCTGGTGGTGGATTTTTAATTTTGTTGATTTCTGTGGGAAAAGGGGATTTGATGCATTTTCTTATTTGGGGGAAGGGTTTGAAGAAATTTGTGAACAACAACAACAACCCAGTATTCTTGTCCGGAGATAGGGGAGAAAAACTTCTCATATATTGGGTTAAATGATGTTTAGTTACTGTTTAGTTGTGTGGGCTCTCTGTTCTGGTTGGCTGATAGTGTTGGTTGCTAACATGATATCAGTGCACATATGATAAGGGGTCGGGATTCTGAATCGTGTTGTGCCATTTACTTGGGATGTGGTGTGCAATGAAACAGTGTATTGTCCATTACAGTAGTTTATATAATGAGGTGCCTCAGTCTCTCTAAAATCCAGCAGGCATAAGATTGCATGTCTCGCGCTCTTCAAACCATATGTGTAATGGGATTACTTGTAGTTGTCTTTGGTTGTTTAAGCTTAACAATTTTGACTTTTTTGCTGGAATTGGTTGGTGCTGTTAAGTGTTTACAATTCTAGTGATGTGAGACTAAATGGAGTTCGCAAGCTCGAATGATGAATTGTGGTGATCTTGTGTATGATTGGTGCAGTTGGGAATGGGAAGCGCGCTTGAGACGCTATGCGGGCAAGCATTCGGAGCAGGGAAGCTGAGGATGTTGGGTATATATATGCAGAGATCATGGGTCATCTTGCTCACCACTGCCTGTATTCTCACTCCCATCTATGTCTTCTCGCCCCCTATCCTCACCCTCTTCGGCGAGACAGAGGAGATCTCCAGGGCTGCTGGTACTTCCTATGTTCTTTCCCTTGTGCTGACATACTTGACATGGTCTTTTACACTCTTAAATTCAATTGATAATCTTGATGTGTAGGTTAAGTCTTGGTATGTTAAGAGTTAGGTTGATTGTGGTAAGTTTTGAGGGGAGAGCCCAAAAAAGAAACGATACCCATCCAAACTGGATCTAGAGTAGCATCAATTATAACAAATTGAAACACTTATGAGTTGGCTCTTGTGTCGCTTCTCTAAAAGAGATAAAGCATAACACATGATTGGGATGTACAGTGACCTTTTGCTTAGGATTTTGGGATGTTGATATGTGATATGTCTCTACATGTTTGCTGCTTTTGCATAGGCTTTACATGATTAAATTCCCTGTTGCTTTCGCCTACCCCCGATCATAGACATGCACTCATTCATGATTCTAAGCCATCGAGGAATAACACTCGTCATTGTGGTTTTAGTTAAAGGCTCGGTGATTCGGGTTCCAACTCGGTATACTAGCTTTGCCTTTATAAGCAAAAACTTTGTATTCTTGGATTCTTAACTATAAATATCAGCATGGTCCCAAATTTGCACGTAGTGTACGATGCTACTCTTTGATATTGGAAGTTTGGTGAATGAGAGATCACATGCCTTCACTTTCATAGTCAATAGGGTCTGGTTTACTTTATACTACCAACCAAGAAATTTGTTGCAATAAATGATATACGTAACCAAGGATAACTGTACTTACTAAATTCTACTATTTGGCATATGGTAATTGTTGCTTTCTACTTTCAGCATTTGGTAATTGTTGCTCACTGTTGGACCATCTTTTTGAAGTACTAGATACCTTCCTATTTGTTGTTGTATCCATGTAATTTTTCATAAAGACTTGGTTTTGTTATGATCATCCAGCAATGACTGCCACAGAAAGTAATTTATCATATTAATGTGAATCGAAGAATATGTTTCCGATCATATAAGTTATTCTGAGCATATGAATGAAGAGAGCAATGTTTTTCTGGTGCAGGAAAATTTGCTTTGTGGATGATTCCACAGTTATTTGCATATGCTGTGAACTTTCCTATACAGAAGTTCTTGCAAGCACAAAGAAAAGTGTTTGTGATGGCGTGGGTGTCGGCTGTTGTGCTGGTGTTTCACGCAGTATTCAGCTGGCTGTTTATTCTGAAATTTGGATGGGGTTTGGTTGGAGCTGCTATTATGCTAAATCTTTCCTGGTGGCTCATTGTTATCGGCCAGCTTCTCTACATTTTCATAACGAAATCTGATGGCGCTTGGAGCGGATTCTCATGGTTAGCGTTTTCGGATTTGTGGGGTTTTGTTAAGCTCTCATTGGCTTCCGCCATTATGTTGTGGTATGTTGACTTCTGGATTTCTTTTTTATTTTACATGCTTGCCTCTTATCGCATTCGCATGCCTTGGGTTGATTTACATGTATGGATTATTGAATGGCTTGCAGCTTGGAGTTTTGGTACTTGATGATTCTGATAGTGATCACTGGTCGATTGAAGAACCCTTTGATTCCGGTAGACGCGATTTCTATCTGGTGAGAGCCTTTTCATGTATGGTTTATGCGGCTATTTGCTGTCCTCGGTGAACATGATCAACAATTGACTTCCTTATCTTTGTGCTTCCAGCATGAACATAAATGGATGGGATGCTATGATCGCGATTGGCTTCAATGCTGCCATCAGGTTGATTTCCCAACATGTTTATCTGAAAACTTGGACCAGATTTCTTATTTTGGGGTTTCTGTCTTTATTTATTTTTTTCTTCTTCTTGCCGAAATGTGTGTTGATTGTTCATTGTTGTCCTTGTTTCTCAACATAGTGTGAGGGTATCGAATGAACTTGGAGCTGGCAATGCACGACAAGCAAAGATTTCCGTGTTTGTTGTTTCTGCCACTTCAGTGGCTATTGGAGTGATTTGCTCAGCGGTGGTGTTTGCAACTAGAGATTGGTTCCCTTATCTCTTTACTACTAGCGAAGCAGTGGCTAAAGAAACTACAAAACTCGCAATCTTGCTGGGGTTCACTGTGCTGCTCAACAGCCTGCAACCAGTCTTGTCTGGTAAGTTCAACTCGGAATGTTTGATTTCATGCATTCTGATGACAGATTCCTGATTCCTGATTCCATCTAGCTAATTTCTCGTCTTTCCCTTGTTTCTTGTCGCAGGTGTCGCGGTTGGAGCTGGATGGCAAGCGCTTGTTGCCTACATCAACATTGGTTGCTACTATGTTATTGGATTGCCGGCTGGCATACTGTTGGGATTCACCTTTAAATTTGGAGTTGAGGTGAGATTAAGATTCCAACCCGTGTTTTTGTGGTGGTGATTGGCTATTAAAACTTGAACTAAATTATTATGCATCTATGTTGAGAAATGCAGGGTATCTGGAGTGGTTTGATTGCAGGGATATGCATCCAAACTATTATCCTGATTGTGGTTACTTCTCTCACAAACTGGAACAAAGAAGTAAGTTGATTCCCTAATTCGTCTACTTCAGTCGCGGACCACATAGTAATTCTGGATTCCGAAATGAAGTATATATGGAATAAGACCCAACACACAAAAAACATCAATATATTTCTGTGGATCTGGAATTAGTTATGCAGCTCGAGTATAAACTGATAACGTTGACGATGAGTCTTGATGTATGGATTTTTATCTACAGGCTGCGGAAGCTGAGAGCCGTATCAACAAATGGGGAGGATCAATAGCTAATGAGGAATGAACGTTGAGAGGGTGTTGGATGTTCAGATTTATCTCAATAACAAAGCCTCCGAAGTTCCTTGTTAATCATTGCCGAGTCGACGTTCAATAGATGCCCATAGATCCTAGCTGGTAGATTGCAACCGAGAGTCATCTGCACGGTATGCTAAGCGCATATCTTGGCCGGGAAGTTCTTATAAGCTGCAGGAATTTTGTAAAGGCAGAGACAACAAATTGAGTTGTATTGTTTTTGTTGTACCTTGAAATAGTTCGATCGAGTAAAACAATCCCAATGTAATGTTGACATCGTAACGTTGTTCAATACTTGAACTATTGGTTATTCATCATCCAAACACGACTTCATGGACGCTCACTCCGGTTGTTCCATGATTTGTAGAACTCCGTGGTTCACAAAGCTCATGACGATGGTCGCTCCGGCCAATCTTTGGCCATACCTACGATGAATGTAGTCGACTGTATCATGTGCACATTATATGTCGTATTAATGTTGAATGAAACATGGAAATTGGAAACAATACCACACCAACATCAGAGCACACAAAAAAATCAGCATCCTGATATTTCATAAATGCCAATATATTCTCTGATTCTTATGTCTTTGCTACAATAACAATTTTCATGGGCAACATAATTGTATCATATTGCTCTTGAAATTCATAGTATATTTTTTATCTTTTTCGAATTTCTAAATCTTCTCATTTTTTTCATAAAAATTAACTTCGATAATATTCAACACAGATAAAACTCTATAAAAAAAAATATGCGATTTGTTTACTTTCCAACTAAAAATTGATATAACTAATTAAGATAACATTATTTATTGATATATTTCCTTGAAAATAACGAAATTCTGCCTCCAATAAATAGATATATATAAGGCACAAAATCCCCCAAAAATATTTTTGTTCTCCATCAAATCTTCACAGCTCTTTAATAAATCTCACCGGCGATATCTTTCCCATCTCCGGCGACTCCATTTCACCGGCGCCGGCGATCAATGGCTCCGAATCGGTGAGCAGGGAAGAAGATGAGGAGCTTTATAATGATGATGATTATTATGCGTGCTGCGACGACGGCGATGATCAAACGCTCGATGATCTCGATGAGAATCCGTGTTTGAGGAATAACGGACAATCGTGTTCGAAGGTATAATTTCGAGGCATTCGACTTTGAGTGATTGTTTCTGTTTGTGTGATGAAAGGTTTAGGGTTTATGATGATTAATTGGAATTTGATGGAGATCATTGTGTTTTGGTGGTTTAATGTGAGAATTATCAATATTCTATGTGGATATGATCAGGCCAAACCCTGTTAGTTGATATCTATGGATATGATCAGGACATTTGGAATTAGGTGAAAATAATGGGAAATTTGAGATTAGAAAATTTTATTTTTGATCATGCGTTGAAATTGTTGAATCCATGATGATGAAATCACGGGCGCCGATGTTGGATTTCGGGATGGGGAATTTGTTGCATTGTGATTGTCATTATTCATCAGTGTTCTAAAAATCACGCCTAGGTGACGAGGCAGGACCTTGGCGGTTCTGAAGACTGATTTTTAGGGGATTATCTATGAGGGATTCGTGTTAATCTCAAATGCTAATGTGTAATGTCTAACATTGTCTTTAGGATGGATGAATATAACATGTAATTATTTGACGGTCCAACTAATTCTATATGATAAAAATTCAGGTCGGATGCCTAGGTGGCTAGGCGGCTCCTAGTGCTTTTTGGAACCTTTGAGTGCCTATTCGCCATCTAGGTGAACCACCAGATGTTTTTAGAGCATAACCATTGATTTAGATTTTAGATGTGATTATCCTAGCGCTTTGATTGTCGTATTGTTATTGATGTAGTAGTTGTTTTTGTCTGTAGGTGATCACAAGGGATTCCCTCTTGGCTGTGCTGAAAGAAGATTTACAGAGAGTAATGGATATGATGTCTCTGAGCGAGCATCATGCTCGAACGATTCTCATACACTACCGTTGGGATGTTGAGACAGCACTTTCTGTGCTAGTAGAGAGAGGAAGGGACCAATTATTTGCTGAAGCCGGAGTGAAAATCATGGAGCGTTCCAATCCTTGCTCTTCCAGTTCTTCTAAACTCTATTGTGCAGCTTGCATGGAAGAAAAATCGGCTCATGAATTCACGACGATGGATTGTGCCCACTATTTTTGCAACGAATGCGAGTACTAAGCTTATGCAAAAGGTCTCCTGCTTTCTATCTTGTTATACTCCAGTTATTCATTTTAGATTTGCCCTTTCCATGTCAGTGACACAAAAGAAAATAACAGACTCACAACAATATCATTCAACCACTACACAGCTGTTCTTATATTTTTATAGTTGTAAGGGTATGATCAACTAAATTATTTTTCTTTTAACTTGTATGTTCAGGTTGGACAAAGCATTTCATTGTACAATAAGCTAGGGTAAGAGCAGGCGCCTTAGATGTATGACATATAAATGCTACTCTGAATGCGATGAAGCAGTTGTCAGGAATCTGGTTGGTGCAAGGGATCCTGAACTGGCAGAAAAATTTGAACGCTATCGTCTAGAATCATACATTGACGATAATAAGAGGGGGTCAAATGGTGCCCCAGCATTCCGCACTGTGGGAATGCCATCCGTGTTGAGGATGATAAATTTTGCGAAGTTGAATGTACATGTGGTCAGCAATTCTGCTTCCGTTGTTGATGTGAAGCGCATTGGCCGTGTTCTTATGTGGCAATATTGGGTCCGGAAGTGTCTGGAAGAGTTGGAGACCATCAAGTGGATGACGGTCAACACGAAGCCTGTATGAAACTTGTGGAAAAGAATGGAGGTTGCAATCATGTCGTGTGCATCTGTGGCCAATCATTTTGGTAAGAACTTGCCCTCTGGTTTAGGCCACCCTGTTATATGTGTTTTGTAGGGTTATTATACATATGTAGACATTCTGGAGTTGAAAATGAAATCTGATTAATATATTTCCTGATTTCATGACAGTTGGATTTGCGGTGGAGCGACTGGTGGGAATCATACTTGGGCCAGTATTGAAGCCCATAGCTGTGGGAGATTCAAGGAAGATGAGGTGAAGAATAGTTAGCGTGCAAAGAAGGTGCTTTATCGTTATATGCACCATCACAACCATTACAAAGCTCATACCGATTCTTACAAGCTCGAAGCAGCTCTGAAGGAAACCACTGAGAAAAAGATCGTACAACTTGAAGAAAGAGAGTCAAAATCTAAGGATTTCAGTTGGGTAACAACTGCACTTGAAAGGCTCTTTAGATCGAGGCGGATTTTGTCATATTCGTACCATTTGCGTACTACAGGTTCGGTGATGAACTATTTGAGAATGAAAGGAAGGAGGCAAAAGAAATAAAACAAAATCTGTTCGAGGATCAGCAACTGCAACTTAAAGGTAATGTTGAGAGGCTCTCGAGCTGGTTGTAGGAAAAATTTGAGGGGTACGATGAGGAGAAGCTTATGGATCTGCGATTCAGGCTGCTGGACTTGTGCAGCATCATTGACAACCTATGTAGTCAAATGTGAGTTCTCTTTGATTGATGAGTTTATCTGATCCTCGTATCTTATATGCAGTGATTTCGTTTAGTATGTGCTTTTCCACGATTATTTTTGGTCGCTTGCATGTAAACACTTCATTCCTAATCTTCTTGTATTTTCTGTTCATTACAGGTTTTTCTGCATCGAGAATGAACTGCTAAGCCCATATTCCGTTCATATCATAGCTCCTTACAAGTCAAAGGAAGTTTGACTATGGAGTTCCACCTCCACAGAAGGACTATGGACTTCAGGCCAAGGAAGTTTGTGTATTCAAGAGTTTATAGCCTTCGCCGATAGGTCTGTCGAGACATTCGATGTGCTGCTTTGCAGGCAGGCACGGAGTCGCATACTACACATATTCCACAAGAATCCCACGAGAGTAGGACAACAGGAAAACAAGCCCAATGCCAGGTACCAGTAGGATCAAGTCTGGTACCATTAGGAACACAAGAAAACAAGCCTCGGGGGTATCAAAAACGGAAAAACGGTAAACCTACCTAGCAATAAAACAAAATAATTATATATAAAATCATCAAACAATTAACTTGTTCCACAAAAGCTCCATTAGAGAGAAGGATTGGGCAGCAAGGCAACAATTCGCACTGCATTTGGAGAGGTGCGCCAGGCCCGTGCAGTAGTGCAACGCATGGGCGACGCTCGAAGGCCCAGACAGCAAGCTGCCTTGGCAGGCCATCCCCTCTTAAAAAATTAATTTAATATCATGTGGGCCGATGGCCCACGTATCAGATATTAAACTGATAAGAACAGATACTACACTTGATCTTAGCCAAAAGGCCGAGAAAGGTATAAGTCAAAAGCAAAGCGGAGTCTGCATTTTATACGCCTGGTAGCTGCATCTGCTTGCTCCAGCTGCGATGTGGGTAGTTTCACTTAGCATTGCTGTGGCAGTGGAGCACTTCCTTTTTGATCCCTGCCTCCTCGTTTTTGGTAGTATAATCTCAACTCATCACGGTCCAGCTAAATTTTTGAATCTTATGGGGAATAACTTGATATGAACCCGAAAGTCTTCATTAGAACAATGAACAAGAAACTTAATTAGTTCAACTGGTGTTTGAGATGATCCAGGGAATGCAACATTGGCGGTGTCGCAAACAGTATATGATCGAGCGAAAGCATGCTCCGTGCTCACTTGCTGAAGTACCTTAATCATCTGTGGATTAGTTGCGGTACTCCGTAAAGTGATGGAGCTCTGGGTAGATCTTTGTTCAATGTGGATTAGGTAGCAATAGAGCTTTGGATTAGGTAAACAACTTATCTGAAAGTTAATATAACAAGCTCATTTTTGTCCTTGGATAATCAAGAATATGAATTATGCTAGCGAAACTCATCTTCTGTACCCTGGTGTCCCTTGCGGTATTAGCAGTCGTTCTCTTGGCCTTGCTGTCTGCTGTTCCACAAAACAAAAGATCGGACGGCTCAAGGATCGACTTATCCTTGTACATTCTACGGCCAAGGATAGCGAACGCCACATATCAGATGTATGGAACTGGAACAGATGCATTGGTCTTCCATCAGATGCTCACGGAGGGACCAGAGAACACATCCAGTGTAGTGGGGAGAGCTCAGGGGTTCATCATACCGAATCAAAAGTTTGCTGGCTCGGCATTCAACATGATCTATCTCACATTCGAGACACCGGGATACTCGGGTAGTGTAAGTGTTCAGGCCAGTGATTTGAAGTACAGGGAGAGGGAGGAGCTTACCGTGGTTGGTGGCACAGGAACTTTTGCGTTTGCTCGTGGGGTTGCAGTGTTCGTGGAGACAAATCGAGGTTCGGATTACGTTCATGCCAGTTATCACCTGGAGTTACAGCTTACATTTCCTAATAGATCACGCACTATACCAAGTAGATGAGAGATGATTGACGGCTTTGTATTTAAGCTAATCCTGTAACATTTGTTGGTTTTCCTGGGTTTCTTATTTGGCTGGAAAGAAAACATTGAAACAGCAATGGCTGAGTTTCCATAGGCGTTATCAGATTCAATGTAGAAGGCTAACAGCAGCAAAATAATGTGATTTTGGCAACTAACGGAATTCCATTAAAAAGAGGAAATCGACACTATTCGCTGTACAATCTTCTTCTTCAAGCATCAAAGTAAAAACCATCTAGATTCTAGACAACCAGACAATACTGAACTACTCAGCAATCAAACAAAAGAAACCTTGATCTCTAAATTGTAAGCCTTGAGTTTCCACATCTCCAACCTCAGCTTGCGGGTTACATTCTTGCTACATCTTGTCAGTAGCATTTTCTAGCGAGAATGGCACTTAGTGTTGCCAAAATGGCAAAATCATCACCTTCTCAAGATAATGCTGTTGCTCCTGAACTTGGATCTACAACACCAGGAAACCCATCGATAGCTACCTCATCAACACAATTACAGAGTAGTGCCCCCACCATCAGACATGAAAGAGGCGGCAGCAGAAGCTGCAGTCGGAACAACTCCTGTCGACACTCCTGGTTTTGACAGATGCAACAGCCTACACAAAGCAACAGAAATCCTAAGTCCAATCCCACACACAAATAATAGCATTATCGGCCACAACATTTCAAACAGCCTCACAGGGTATTCAGTTTATCATCTCTAGACAAAATTATTGGAAGATCCAACACATACCAAGACTACTGATTTCAAAATGATGCGGTGTAGACAGACTAGAGGAATTGATCACTCACGGAGCAAGATATTCACAGAAAGAGCAAACAGCTGCAGCAACTTCAGTGTAGTTATCAGCTGAAGCGGGGGCTGTGACTTCAACTAGTTGGAGACCAGGAGTTACTGGAACTGCTTCATCGACTGCATGTAATTTGAGCATCTTATTAACAGAAGACACAGTAACAGTTATCTGAGCACCTCTCTGGAAATTGAAGGAGAACCCCACACGCAGTAGCTCATGGTCTAATCTGTAGCCAAGTGCATTAAACAAGCGTAGAGCCTGCTTGCTCACTTTGCTTTCCCCTACAGACCTTACTAGAACAGCAAGTTGCTCAGCGCCAGCTCCTCTCATTGCACCACCAATATGCCGGAGAGTCCTGATATACAAATAACACGGAGCTTGAACTCCTGGTTCAGGAAAGAGATTAGCTAAGCCTAAATGAACCTGGCAACACAAATAGCATACCAAGTAGGCTCAGGCAGCTGTTCAAGATCACATATAAGCCGAAATTCTGAAGTCCCATTCCCTGAAAAACAAAGATGACAAATAAACTCTTCGCAGTAAAAGGCTACGACTGCAAGCCTCATAAGTAAAACTGTAAACCTCACAGTACCAAGACGCCCCTTATGTACGGAGGGATCTGGGATAAATAGCAAATAAGAAAGCAAATGTAGGGCACCAGTAAAAAAAAGGGGGAAAAAAAAGCAAATGTAGGGAGTCACACAACGATATCCAGCAAAAGAATCATATCTGGTTATGTAAATGATGCATGCTAACTATGGTGCAAGTACAACCAAATGACTAACTGAAACTCGGCCCCGAAAAAGAGCATATTGGGAATGTGTTTGCGCACCTAATTGCCACAGGGTAATTACAAAAAATGGACAACAATTTACAATCAGCATTGAAGCATAGCATGGAAAAGAAAACCATGAAAAAAGCCAGAGCAAAAGCACCATGCTTACCGAGATTCGGACTACTTTTCAAGCACAACTCGTGAATCCTCAACCTCTCTTTGTTAACACCACATAGACCCTGGAGAAGAATCTCCAACGCCTCAACATGCTGCAACATAGGAGTTTCAACATGAAACGAAATCACTATTGCGAAAAAATCAACACAGCAATCTTTTGCAACTAGAGAAAAATAATGCAAATATATACTCGAAACACCACGTAGAATTGATATTTATCAGATGCAAACTGACACTTTCGATTTTACCTCTGTTTGGATGATCCCTTGAACCACACACTCATGGAACGTTCCCTCCACACGCGAAGCCATACCTACCAAGGACAAACAAAAGGAAGAGAATATCAACAATTAACACCAGTACAACACTGATTTCAATCAAATAAGCCAGTGTTCAATAAAATGTCCTGAAAGCACCTACAGGTCTCCCTCACTCAACTTTTCTCCGCAATAACAATTATGGCATAGGAACTCTGTAATCGAACAGATGAGAGGGCACAAACGTCTATCCCTAGCATCTCTCTAATTTATGAAGCAATGCATACTCGCATAAACCACCAACATGGCCGTCTAAACATAGACAAAGCAGCCAAAGGCAGCCCAATAGCATCAACAAACACTCGAATCAGACAAAGAGCATGATCATATCATATTAACCAAACTTAATCAAGAAACCATAATCAAACACTCGGAAACTTCGACGAAAAAGAATTGCATTGCGAAGCAAGAAAACGATACTGCAACAACCTAGTTCACCGGAATTTTTCTTCCAATCATCCAATCCAATAGAATTCAGAATTAATTTCATTTCGGTTCAGTGATTTAGGGAATCAACGCCGCCGCCGGCGCAATGAATTCCGGTAATGGCGTGGCGGAGACGGCTGCGGAAATCGAAGGAAAAGGGGAGAGCGAGCGAGCTTGCCTGTGACGCGATGAACTCCCGCTAGGGCAAGGGCGGATGCCGGAGACGGTGACGGCGAGGGTACAGGGCAAGTTTGGTTTTATCCTTGTTCGTTATGAGAAGTGGAAACAGCAGCGGTATGGTTTATGAACTGAAGTGGGTTGGGTTATGAATCAATAGTGGTGATGATATCCAATATATTATATCATTGATACATATGAAAAATAAAATTATTATGTTACAAAATATTCATAGGATCAAATATCATTTTATAAAAATTATGATAAAATATAAATAATAGTTTTGTATTCTTTAATTTTGGATTATTGAATTAATTTTATTATATCGTTAAGATAAATGATAAATTTTTTTAAAATATATGTTGAATAATAGTAGTTATTTTATCATGTTGAAATTTAAATGAGACGAGAAAAATATTATCAATTATTTTTCAAATAAATTAAGATATTACTTAATAGTGAGTATCCCTCTTTTATAAATAACCACTAATCCGTTTGAATAGACACGAAGTTTTATGTGTGATTGAATTTTGATTGATTTAAGAGATTAACTGAATACATATTAATGACTTGACATTTTTCGTAATAAAAATTTGTCATATTTTTATAGATAATGTGTCGAGTGAAAATCCAATGATTAAGATTGAGGGTTATTTGATATTATTTTTTTGTTTTATTGATTCATGAAATAAAATTATTAATTGAAAAAAATAAAAAAATTTAAAAATATTTTTTATTTTTTTTATTTCATTTAAATATAATATATAAGATCTTTTTTTTTTAAATAATTTTGATTTATTTTTATGTGAAATTTTAAACACTAATATCAATCCATCTCAATAGCGAAGATGAAGGGTTAAAAGATCAACTGTCACACATCACCCGACTCGTCAAGACACACTCCTTTTTCCCGTCTAAAAATCCAATATACCCAAAGCCCAATCCATCTCTTCTCTTCACTCACACACACAATCGCCTCCTCCCGGAAAATCCAAATCAACAGGTACGACTCCCTTCATCATCGACACTTCATCCTAGTTCTCGTCTTTGTATACGAGATTCGTGTCACGATCTACTTGGATGTGTTCTGTTTGATTTGGTTGATTTTGATTTTTGTGATGTTGTGAATCGATTTTGTGTTGATTTGAGTCTTGGTTTTTTTATTTTTTATTTGGGAATGATTGTTGTGTGCTATGATGTTGAGGCGCTAAACCTAGATGTGGAGTTAGTATATGATAGGATCATACCAAGGTGGTACGCATGCAAGCTCATTCAGCATGTCAGGGTATTGTCCGTTTTGGGACTGACGGTAACTGCATGTACGAATTTAAAACATGTCTTGACAAATAGGACTTGCAATTTACCTTGTACACCATCACTTTGCCTTCCCACAGCTGATGTGCGAAACTAACACGCATCAGAACGAGTGTCTGATAAGCGTGTCTCCAGCAGTCATTTTTGTCTTTGTTTAGCGTGGAGTAGTTCTGTTGAGAATTGTCACCTGGATCTGTTGATGTTGAAGTGGTTGATCTGTGTCGTTGATTCATGCCGAAGTATAGGATGGTTCTGTCAGTGTTATTTGGATGAATTGAGGTTGATGTATTGTGTGATTGATGTTGAGAAGAGAATGTTTCAACTCAGTGTTTGGTGGATGAAGTCTGAGTTTTCATCTACAAATTACTGGTTTGATGGACAAAGATGCGATGAATGAGGAGTCTGTGTGTATTGCTAGTAGGAGTGAAGGTGTTGGAGAAACTATATTCATTGAATTTTTGAGTTTACAGAAAATTTAGATCATAGTCTCGAAAAATAATAATCTACCCTTTAGTTTTTTCTTCTGTTGGTGTTTAAAGGCAATTTATGCTCCTTGTACGAGTTGTGTTCTCAGGCAAGCGCAAGCCAATCGTTACAGGAAAAAGTCGCCAACTGCGAGCCCAACATTGAAGGTCCAAAATCTCTAGAATCTGAGCAGATTCAACAAACTGAAATGTGGGTGCTTGATGTAGCGGATATTTTCAATGATGATACTAATGAAATTTCAAAGTACCGATGATCAAGCTCAACTTGCAAGACTTCACTCTGACCCAAGAAAGCTATGCGCAATCGACCATGGAAGTTCAATCAAGTGATAATTTGAAGGCCTTGTTTAATTTGACAACCAAAGCTGCTTCTATTCCAACACTAAAGCTCAAGAATGTGAACCGGTTGAGAACAGATCATCATGTGCAAGTAAAGTTCTCAGCTCTTTTATTTCCTTCCCACTCCATTTTTCTGCTGAAAATAGCTATCAACACACAAAATCAGCCCTTAAACACTTAACCCGCACACAAACTCCCACCCTTTGTGGTACCGGACATACCAGGTTTACTGAAATTATTAGTTGAGTTACTTAATAAGTTTGATCCTCTTGTGGTATTGGACAGGGCGGAGGTACAATATTTACTGTTGTATGTTGCCCTATATGTGGCTGAGGTTTTTTCCTCAACCTTTAACCAACTTGAATTAGCTTGGGTGTCGGATAGAGTATCTTGCCGTTTGGGGCAGGGGAGCTGTGGCACGGTTCAATATTTGCATAGCTGTTAGTTCTATGCCATAAAATTTTGTGTCCTTATATACTAGGATACTATAGTTTGAATAATTGAAACAAAAACAAAAGAAAAAACTGCCCGCAAGGATTCTATATATATATATATATATATCAGGCATAGTAATTTCATTCATCTACGGAGCAGCAAATGCATCGTCAATCCAAGAGGACGTAGTTCTCGTGTTAGGTTGGGCAGAATTCATTCCTTTCTCGCCTTTCTTGCTAGAATCCAACAAGGAGTCGAAAAGAGCATGAACGGTATTCTTGATCGTATTGACTCTCCTGCAATGTCTTATGCGTTTGAGAACAGCATCTTTGTCGAGTTCAACCTCTTCACTCTTCAAGTAAAGTCGACTGCTCACGGCGGTATCTACTCCTCCATCTTCATCGTGATGCAAGTGAACATCGTTGCTCCCGACCTTGTTGCTCACAACGGAAGACATGCTTTTGAGGCAGAAAGTGGAATGAACGGAAGCTGATGAGATATGAGCTTATAAGTAGGCATTTGGGAGAGATGTGTGTTGCTCTGTTTAGGAGATTTTTACAATGGGCAACGAATCCAGCGGCTGGAGCTGCCTGTTTTGCTTTGCCTCCGGCTGAACCCAACTTCTATACCAGGTGTTGTCCTGGTTGCACTAATAATCTGTTGGAGAAAACGAGTAACGATCTTCATCTATTATATATATAAAGGTACATTAAACTTTGATTTTTTTTAAATTAAATTTAATCAGTCATATATCTAATGAATTATATATTTATGATTAAATCAAATTTATTTAATAAATATTGACAGTTGAGTTTTCAAATAATACAATATGGTCTAAATATTTATTATAAATATATAAAATTAGTTAAGGAATTCTTGCTATCAATGTGATTGAAATAGACATGTCACGTATGTAATAGTCAATAGAATTTTATGCTTATCTAATGTAAACTACAGAAATAATATAAAAAATCGGATTAAGGACATATTATAACAATATTGTCTTATTCTTTAAAAAAAAAAAAAACAATACTGTCTTATCTATCTTCACATTGGCCACAACCTACATACATGAAACCATATTTCATTAAGCTCGAAAAGTAAGTGCCGAAGGTGACTCACACCTATAACAATGCCGAAAGGAGAAATATAAAAGAAACATATTACGTGCGTAGTTTAGCAGGTAGAAATCCTAACAAAAAATGAAAAAAAAAAAAAAGTAATCATTTTATGGACTTGTTCAACAACGTAAACAATATTGCAAGACAGTCTGGGGCTGAGCTAGCTTCATTCGTCCAAAGAAGAAGGCGTGCCAACCATCAACCTCCAATATTCCAACTGCAAACCAACCCAACAAATAGAATCACAAATCTCCCATTTTCAAACATAAAGCAAATTCAATGGGCATTTTTTCATCTCATTCTATGTTTAGTTGTTGCTAATCTAATCAAACACCGCGAATAATACGACTATATTCAACACCTCATTTTGATCATAGAATCGTGAGAAAGGAGACGGGTAAACATACGAGGAGATCTCATTGCCCAGAAGCTAGCCATGTATGATCCGAACAACAATGTTCAGCGTTCAAGCTATGCGAACCTCATGCACTCTGATCCGAACCTGTCAATAGGGCCAGGGGATGATGAGACATATTCAGCCCGGACTAGCAGCTTTTCGGTGATGGGTGCGTCGTTCTATGATGATAATCCTAGAATCAGCACTGATGGCTGCTCGCCCATGATGATGTCGCCATGGAACCAAGTGACTCCCTTTGCCAACAACAAGACTCCCTGGCCTCATCCGTTGCCTCCTGTTGAGGATGCCCTGCCACAGAATTCCCTTATTGGGTCACTCGTCCGAGAGGAGGGTCACATCTACTCGTTGGCCACCAGGGGCGACCTGCTGTACACTGGGTCGGATAGCAAGAATATCCGGGTCTGGAAAAACCTGAAGGAGTTCTCCGGGTTCAAATCTGCAAGTGGGCTTGTCAAGGCGATTGTTATCTCGGGTGAGAAGATCTTCACGGGTCATCAGGATGGTAAGATCCGGGTATGGAAGATCTCGCCTAAGAACACCAGCGTGCACAAGAGGTCTGGTTCGCTCCCAACCCTGAAGGACATATTCAAGTGCTCCATCAAACCTAGCAACTATATCGAGGTGAAGAAACACAGAAGCGCCCTTTGGATAAAGCACTCGGACGCCATTTCGTGCCTCAGCATGGACCAAGACCAAGGGATATTGTATTCAGCATCATGGGATAGGACGTTTAAGGTTTGGAGGACTTCCGATTCCAAGTGTCTGGAATCAATACCTGCACATGAAGATGCGGTCAACTCAGTAGTGGCCACCACAGGAGGAATGGTCTTCACCGGATCTGCTGATGGAACTGTGAAGGTTTGGCGTCGGGAGATCCAGGTGACTAATTCCTTGACATATTCATGCCTTTTACAAATGTACCTGTAACCATACCAGGAGGAGAATTGAACAAAAACAAATCTTGATTATAAGAAAGATACAGACAGCTTGAAGCTTTCAATACAGCACAGAAGAGAATTTAGACGATATAAGCGCTGCCTAGAGAGACTTGGATTCTCAAATGATATAACGATCATGAGGAATAGAACCGAAGATTCATATCGACCTCCACATGTTCTTGTGATATGGTAAAGGTTTCAGCATTTGTGCTATATTAATGATGAACAATTGCTGTTTATCCCATAAATGCAGGGGAAAGGGACAAAGCACTTCTTCATGCAGACGCTCCTGAAGCAGGAGTGTGCCGTGACAGCCCTAGCAGTCGACGAGAAGGGTTCACTCGTATACTGCGGATCCAGTGACGGGCTGGTCAACTTCTGGGAGAGAGAAAAGAACCTGGCTCATGGTGGGGTGCTAAGGGGACACAAGCTGGCTGTGCTATGCCTCGCAGCCAAGGGGTCTTTGGTGTTCAGTGGCTCGGCCGATAAGAACATATGTATCTGGAGGAGGGACGGGACAGTCCACACCTGTCTATCTGTTTTATCAGGCCACACCGGGCCGGTGAAGTGCTTGGCCGTGGAAGAGGACAAGGAGAAGAAGGAGCCCGGGTGGACTGTGTATAGCGGGAGTCTGGACAAGTCCGTGAAGGTGTGGAGCGTGACGGATCAACCACCACACAATATGGGGATGGGCATGATGATGCAACATCAATAGGGAACAGATGCCGACTCTACTTCAGATTCATTACGCTCTGGGCGAAGCATGCAGTGAATCTGAAAACCTATATATCTTTGGGATCTATGCTTAAATTGCTTAACTGTATAACCATTTCTTAAACTAGAAACTGATGCGGATAGAAGCAAATTGTTGCAGCGAGACTCTAGTTTAACACCCGACCTGAATAAGCATGCTTGTTCTGATGTTTTCAATGATACAAGCACATACACTAAAAGGGCCGATTCAACATCCGAATTCGCCCGAAAGGCATGACTTGATAGAACAAATACATCTTCAAGGTGATCAAGTAGTCAAAACCATGGCAGGAAAACTTCGTATCTTCCTAGGATACAAACCAGTAAATATAACTTTCAAGATCACAGGTTCATACCAGAGGTTCGGTTCAAGAACAACGGTCATTACTTCACATGTGTATTGTTATTTTGCGTACAACTCAACTCGCGATCTTCATGATCAGATATCTGTCAACTGTAGCCATTTTGATGCACCAATTCTTGTCTCTCAACCATCAAGGACACTAAACCAAAATCACTTAACCATTTCAAGATAGAACATGTAATGCAATACGTAATATGAATATGCATAAAGGAAAATCACTGGTGCAGTTTACAACAGCCCTGTTGGCTGCTGTTGCAACACCAAAATCGTACCTTTAACGATAAACCAACATTACATTCACTCATCGACATCGAAACAAAATCCCAATTCAACACCACCACAAGGTTCATTTCATGCATATAAATCAACACACTGACGACTCAGTAGAAATCAGCATCAATTTAGAAAGAAAAAGAAAGAAGAAAGAAACGTACCACATATCCCGCTAAGTACAAGGCGTGAGGAGGATATCCGTGTAAAAAAAAACCGATATACGTAGCTTATCCGAGAGACTGTTTCGTGATGTCCTTCAAACCCTGACCTCATGGCTTGAGAAAGACTTATCTAATACGAAAGCGATGGCTTGAGAAAGACTTATCTAATACGAAAGCGAAGATAGGGATCGACTCTTCTCAGTCCATCGTTGAAACGAAGGCTCTTCGAGGCGTACATAGTCGTTGAATTCTTCTAGACTTAATTGTAACATCGAAAATCAACTGATCTGATTTATTCAATGATGTCAAAGTCCTTAGGGGATTACAAGATGACTAAATAAATCAAATCATCTAACTAAACGAAAACAGAATATTTTAATAAAATGCTCTTGCATCATCATCGCTGAGCCAACTCTATATACCAATGACACTAACACTGTAGTTACTCCTTCCCCATCAAGAGGCCTTTGTCATCACGAAACAACATCTAAATGTTAGTTTGTTGCTTTTTAATAACAGTAACGCTGTAAATTGTTTTACCTAATTGAGAATTTGGGAGAGTAATTCACCTGAAAGACGCCGAGGAAAGTTGACGCAGTCGTTTTGGCGGATCCTCGACGGCAACGGCATAATCGAATTTGGGGTTGCCCGAGTGAGAGAGCAGCGGTCGATTCACAGTAGAGATTGCGGTGCGTCTTCTGGAGCCGTTGGATCTGAGCCCCATTCATCCAACGGTGTCGATGTCTCCAGAGATGGACCCACAAGTGTAACTCAACAAAATGACACAAAAAGAACTTCTTTTCTTTGTCAAAAAAAAAAAAGGGCCAAAAAATAAAAAAACTTCTCTTCATTTCTCACAAATCCCAACAAGTGGAGTCCTCATCGGCGATGAATCCGCCATCGTCGTCAACCGTCGCGCCGGCAAAATCACCCTCGTCCTCGTCGTCTCCGTTTCACTGGAAAAAATTAACTATCAAAATATCAAATTATGGTACGTGTTGTCATTCTTGTCATTCAATGCCTATCGTCATTCTCATTTCGCCATACAAATCGTTTTTCTCTTCGTTTAATTCTTTGCCATTAGCTTCGATTTTTTGTAGGTCGAGTGTTTCTAACAAGAGGTGATTTGCGATGTGTGTCGCAGGTTTTGTTCAGTTTTTCTCAGGCGACGGTGAACAATCGGAAACTGAATTCGACGAAATGCCTCGGTCGATTCTGGTTCGATTTCACCTAGGATTAAGGCCTGCACGTCTGTTTTATATTACTTTCATACGCACGTGACTAAAATGATCTTACATATATGTTCTGGTCCATTGCAGTGCGAGAGCCGAGATGAATATGATGAAAATCATGAAGATGTACATTGTTTGGCACATTCCAGGTTTTTTTTTATTATTTTTATCTCGACTATCTTAATTCTTGTTCTCATTTCCCGTATTTTACTCTTGGAATAAGTTTGTGTTTTTACATTTCTATCATTGTGTGCAAATATATTACGGTATTTCATTGCGCGAGCTGGTACATGATATCCTGCTACAGCGCAATCGTTCACCAAGTATCGTGTTACAGATTTCATTGCTAAAATATAGTTTCTCATTGCTCGATACCACAGTCACATGTGTTTCATGTAACGGCCCGGCCCATTATCCCAAGCATGGAAGCCCGGCTCGATCTGTAGGAAAAGGGCCTTCTCTTTTCTTTTTTTTCCCTGTAACGTCAAAAGCGTCAACAGTATCCCAAGCCGATGGCATGAAAACTTATAAAACCTGTACCTTTCAGTCATTCAAAAGCATAACGGTTTTAGAAAATCGTCAACTTTTTCACTAATCGTTTATGGTTTCATTTCCAAAAATGAATTTTTTTTTTACCTTTTGAAGTGAAAAACTTACCAGCCTTAATAACTAAATATGTTTCCAGCAACATAATAACATTTGAATTGCAACGCTATGCAAGAAATTTTAATTTATCAGTTATTCATGCATTGTTTAATTATAAAAAAAAAAATTAGTATTGGATAATACATAAATCCATCAACATTATTGTAATATAAGATAATCAAATGCAAAAACGTAATTTTTTTATTGTGATTATTCATGTCATAATCGATTAAAAAAAAGCTTGATGAAATCAAAAATGTATAATATTGTTACTTTAAATTTTCACATAGTTATTTAATCATTCATATGTTTGATAAGAAATCTTTTGATTATGTTAGTTAATTTATTGAGAATCAACCAATGAAAAGTTGACATGTACCCTAATCAATAAAAACAGACATGTGGATGACTAAAAAAAACTTGTTACATTTATATTATGTATTTATAATGATACAGATTAACAATATCTAAAATGTTAAATCCAATAGGATTTGGATTTAGGCATCAATATCATATAGCAGACTCAATCCCGTGCTTTCGCCTCTTCATGGGCTCTATCTCACAAACCTATATAGTATGACTCTTACGGCTAACTTTAGAGATATTTCGCAAATTTAAACACACAAAAAGGGGTTTTGAGGGGGGAAGTATTTGAGAGAAAACCCAAGTGTAGCTGTTTTAGTGAAAGGATGTGACATCTAAAATATAACTTAAATTTGATTCCAAAGTGCTGCAAAACAGGATCTAAAACTGCAGACACTGATTAAGATCGATATATCCATAAATCACAAACCTGAACTTTATTGGAAATACAAGTCTGCTAAACTCTTGAAACAACCCACAAGAGAAAGCAATAACAAAAGCAGATATGCTGTCTAGTTGAATTGAGTATAAACATGAGGCGGCAAACGTGGAGAGACCCACACTTCGAGTGGAGTGGCTTTAATATTGCTCAATCCAGAGCTCTCGCTCATGTCAATCGGTTTGCCCGATGGCAAGCTGATATGAAAACTGTGGAGTAAGCTACCCAATATAAGCGCCATTATCTGAAGTGAAAAGTTGATTCCAATGCACATTCTCTTACCGCTGCCGAACGGAAGCAGCTCAAAGTTTTGTCCCCAAACATCAACGTTCTGGTGACTTGTTAGAAACCGCTCCGGCTGAAACTCTGAAGGGTTAGGCCAGACCTTAGGATCATTTTGAAGCTTCCAGAGGTTGATCATAAGCCTCGTGCGAGCTGGTACATGGTATCCTGCTACGATACAGTCAGTTACCGACTCTCGTGGTGCTAAGATTGGCCCTGCTGGGTATAAGCGCATTGTTTCTTTAATTATAGCTTGGAGGTAGACTAGATGCTTCGTGTCTGAGTCATTCACTTGCCTGTCTCTCTCAACGTGCTCGTCTAATTCATCCTGCGCCTTCTTAAGAACTTGGGGGTTGTTCACTAGCAAGGAGAGAGCCCATGTCAATGTCACAGTCGTTGTGTCTGATCCTCCTAGTAATAAACTCTGCAGGATTTAAGGCAATTTGCAAATTAGCAGTGCTTAGAAGAACGATCAACAATCATTAGTCATACGCACCAAGCATGTAGATTTGATTATGACATCTGCATTCTCTCGTGGTAGATGAGGATTCGAGCCATCTATAATGGAAAGCAATGCATATATGAAGTCTTGGTGGCCATTCTGGTCTGTTTGTTGTGGCTTTCTTTTATGCTCATCCAGTAATCCCTGAAGAATACAATCCATCCTCTTAGCTGCTTCTTTCATGGCCTTCTTGTATCCTCCGATGTCGAACCACCTAAGAGCTGGAATCGAATCGGAGACTACAAATACGAGTGCCAAATTGAAGAACTCCCTAAATGCCTGGCGACAAGGTCCTGCTTCTTCACTCCCTACAGGACTCGAGCCATCCAGTTCCGTTAACCTTTTTCCGGCCACCATCCTTAGAGCCATGTTCATGTTTATGTCCCCGAACCAATTCTTCATCTCAATCACCACCTTGTCCGAATCATATTTACGTTCTGTCATCCACGTATCATAAATCGCTTTTATGGCCGTCCTCACCTCGAACACTCTAACGGGCTCCAACATCTTGATCCGCTGGCTTGTGAGGAGCTCTTGGATGGCTATCCTCCTGAGCTCACGCCAATAGGGTCCAAAAGGGCTGAACCCGAATATGGCGTTGTTATATCCCATGATTTCTATGTTGGTCGATTTGGGGCGATCAACGAAGACCTTGTCATTGGTCTGTAGGCACTCTTTGGCTAACTCCCAGCTACTCACGATCAAGGCTCGATGGACACCGATCCTGACGGTGAAGATCGGTCCATATACGTCCGCCATGCGATCGAACATTCTGTGGAGTAGCCGGGAGCCTGATAGGAGATGAAGGTGGCCTATGAAAGGGAGTGCACCCTTGGCTTCTGGTGGCAAGCGCTTATCTTTTGGTATGCTTCTGCGTTGAATTTTCAGGATCGAAACGATGAAAAGAAGAAACACGAAGATCATCGCCATGGACACTGCAAGCTCCATAGCTCAAAAATGGAAAGCAAAATGCTTGGTTGAAATGGTGCAATTTGATGTGGCTTAATCTGCTTCTGTTATAAAAATATGGAAGTGCGATAGCTAGTAGCTATTGCCCTACGTTATTGGATGTCGATATCATGGACCCTCGACTGTGATGGGAGGTTCGACACTGAATAATGCGGAATAATCGTTCCCCATCAGTGTTGAGCTGTTTGGAAGTGAATGAAATAGGATAGAAAATGGTGATACGATTTTTATGTTGAAACCTTTTGATGTGAGTTGTAAAAATGCACGAGGTGGAAACCCACTTCAATGTTCTATTATCAATAAAATAATAATGGGTATACAAAATCTTCTCTAGATATAACATTAGAAATAAACTAATCGAGCAATCAATCAGATCAACGTAACAAAGCAAACAGTCAAATTTGTCAGAAAAACTACAGCCCCCTTCGAACTAAGATAACTCCGTCTATACAGTTCCAAATGACGCACTGTCAATTTTTAATCGAAAATTGATGAGTTAGGAATGCACTCACCAAATTTCACAATAATCCGACACTATTTCGACCTCCGTCCAGCCTCTGGAAATGAACAACTGCAACCTGGAAATTGGTTCCCAAGAACTATCGTTCAACCTGTTCTTGATCTCATTGATTCTTGCTACTGTTACAGTTCGCTGGTTTTGATGATCTCCCTTATTCTCTTGAACCTCTCGTCCAAGGTTGTTATCGGCCAAAAATCAAAAACTCTAATCCTAAATCTAAAAATATCTCTATTTATATTTTTTTTATCATAAAATAATTAACCCAAGTCGAATTCTTTCGTATTTGTTTTCCTCATTAGCTTCGTCAAAGAGAAGTGACCCGGTCAACAGTTTGAGCAATAATTAATCAGTGGAATGAAATTCCACCTGCTAAGAAAACAAATAGGCTATGGGCAGGCAGTTGGTGCACTTGAACATGCTGAGAAAGTGGGCACTCCATTTGTACTCTTTTAAGTATTTTTTTTAATGAAGAATGCCTATGTTCACCAATTAGGAACTTTCAAAATTTGTGTATTATTTCAAAATTTGTGTGCGCTGTTGTGTACAATAATTTGCTCTTGGTATACAGTAGTTTGATAGTCGTGTTGTGGCTGTACAACTTTTTTTCGACGAAATATTGTATACATAGACATAATGCACATCACTATCAAACTGTTATACATCAGGAGACAAATATTGTCAACTGTAGTCATTCTTGGCCGGTGCGATGCTGCACCACAGATGATTTTCGCTATGATCTAAGTTTGAAACCAGGAATCGTGGATTTTCATATCCTTTTTGGTCCCATTTGTAGGCTTTTTTACATGGTCCCATTTCGCTATTTCTATTGTTTCATCATACAATCGTGTGGCCTTCGTCGTCTCTTCATTCAGGTATTATTTTATTATTGTTGCCCCTCATTTGGAACATTCAGACATGGTTGACCTGTTGGTATCATTTTCTTCAGCATTCATTGGTATGATTACACGATGATTTTTCATCTCGTAGCTGCATCAGATGAGGGTGCTGTTACCCTTCATCATATGAGGGAGTTAGGATGAGTCGGAATGATGGTTTTTTTCCCCGCTCTTTCTTTCTTTCTGAGGATTGCCTGATGAACGATATACCAGGTGTAGTTAGTAATCTTTGAGGATTTAAGATTTTAGTATTATGAGATGTCTGAAGTGTTTTTTTCTGAAGAAGTGTCTGCTCTTGAGAAATGGAAAATCTTTCGAGTCGAGATTTATGCAAGTATCTTGTTTATAATTATGAGACAGTGGCACACTGCTTTTAAAGAACGCCAAGGAAATGGGTAACTAAGTTTGCAGATCATACACTTAATGAATTGAAGTATTTGTTTACTTAGATCCTCTGCTAAGTTCAGGAAATTGCGTAATATTTTTTTAAAGAATGCCAAGGAAATGGATAGCCAAGTTTGCAGATTAAACACTCAGCTGAATCAAAGTAGTTTTGTTTAGTTAGATCCTCTGCTAAGTTACTGGATCAGGAAATTGTGTAATTGTTGTAGGTACATTCTAGAAAATCCGTGTCATCTATTTAGCTCAAGTATTCGGCAATGTGCGCGCTTCTTCCTTTGTTGTTGGACTTTTTCTCCGTCATCAATTGAACGATGCTGGTTTGGCCTTCTTTTATAAGCAACAGTGATTGAACAAGGCTGGTTTGAAGCACGAAGAAAATGATAGTGAGAGAAAACAAGAGGTAGACGATGAGGTTCTCACTGTTGCGTGCGGCATTGTGATAAGTTATGAGAGTGAGATGTGAAGCACAAAATTCTAAGTTGGTTTTTTTAATAAAGGAGATAAAGAAGTTGTAGAGCGACTGTTGCTGTTGATAGGAGTTGTCAAAGTTAGGCTGCAAATTGCAATTTAAGACAGAGATGTTGCAGATTGCATGATCCTATCATATGGGATCAGATTGTGTTATCCATATCTAAGGATGCAAAGCCATGGAAGGACCAGTTTGTTTGAAGGGTTGAGATTGAGAAATGTCTTTTGCCCCTTCTTCACACACCCCCCCCCCCCCCCCCCCCCCCCTCTCCTTTTTCTTTGTTTTAGTATTTTCCTTCATGGAAGACATTTGTATTACTTTCATGTGCACGCTCATCTAACATGTATAGTTCTCATCGATTGCAGCGTGATAACCATTGATGGATATAACATTGATCTACTGTTGTCCCATATAGGAGGTAAATGTCTGAACTTGAATTCCTTATATTCTTAAGTTGTGTTTGATATCAGTTCAGTATTTTACTGCCAGAATAAGCTGGTTCTTTTAACATTTCCGTGCTTGTGTGAAATACATTATGTGGTTGGGAAATTGCAATCTATCGGTTTGGGGAGGTGAAGTAGAATAGTTGCTTCGTACTTAGTAACCATAAGAGGTCTTATGATAAATCTTCAGTTGCAATGCTTGACCTCAGCTTAGTGATTGACAGCATGGCATGAGATGAATCTTATGTTGCTGGAGTTTCTCTTCATTACCCAGCTCTTGCCGAAAGTTCCTAATGCGTTCCTTAATAGTTGTATGTCAAAGGTTACAGTCTCGAATAAGGGGGTAACTGGTGTACTGCTAATATGAAGACAGAGTAAGATTCTCGAATGCTGCGGAGTACGATATAAGCCAAAAACTTAAAGGGATGCTTCCGTGCATGCCAATTTTTTGCCCAGTTATAAATTTCTTAGGCTGTCAATACGATTGTGCGAGGACAGTAATTCGACGTGCTTAGTAGTTACTAGTAAGGAGATCATTCATTGATTATGGAAAGGGCAGTTGGTGTACTGGAAAATTCTGGCATCGTGGCACATTGTCTTCATAGTCTTCATACACGCAGTGCTGCGGAAGAACTATCCTACAGTAGGGAGGTCTTTCTCCTTATCACCTTCACATCTAGGCCTATTCAAAATGATGAAAACACGACCCTACATAGTTTTCTTTTACGTGTGTTAACACTTGAGCCTCGGTGCTACACAAGTTTTATGTTATGTGAAAGCAGCACGATCTAACCATGAACTCTGCCTTCCAAGGGAGAACTCCAGGTTGACAAAACCGTGTCTGATATCCGAGTTAGAAGATGAAGATGCCCAAGACCTTCCAAGGTCCTTGTCACCTGTGCCGCTAGAGGTTGCTGATTCTACTTGCTGTATAACTGGGTTGGAATCCATTTCCATGGTTTTGAGGACATGATCTTGAGAAGCGGCTGCTGCTGCTGCTTGCTGGTAAAGTACTCCTTGCACTCTGTTTTCATGACTCTGTTGCAGCAACAGCACGGGTAAGATCAGTTTTATTACTTTTGCGCGTTCAGCGCCACCTTATTGCACTTCCTTTTTGATGGTAAAGGTTATTGATGAAATCTTTGTGGGAATGTAGCAAGACTAATTAGGTCCAAATGCACCCTTAAACCATGTGTTCGGTCAAACTGTTTGTGATCATTTTGGGACGAAGGTGATGCACCATATCTGATGAATGAAATATTGTGGCTGAGCGTGACTAGTGCATAAGTATATTATGCAGTTATGCACGGTACCTCTGGGTGTGTATTATTCCCTGCTGTGCACTGTTCAGAATAATATTGCTGTTGCATCCATCCCTCTCCAAATAAGTCGGTTTTGTTCAAAGAAGAAGACAACCGTGGATATGGCAATGGGTCCCTGCATCATGCCAGCTTCACAAAATTACACAAAACATACACCAGCTAGCTAAACTGCTAGTATGGAATTTAATAATCTCAAGTACAAATAATTCCATAATAATGGCATATCTCCTGTGTGTTCATGTATACCATGAGTTGATATGCTAACAACGATAACATGTAACAACCCACATAAGATGTGGCGGATTAAGACGTAATCTTGCACGTGATGCAATACAATGAGAAGATTATTTCTTAAATTGTGTCGAACCTCTGATCACTTGGCTGAAGGGAAGTGAGGTTATCATTGAGCTAACCTTTTCTCGGTTGATATGCTAAAAGCATAATAAAACTCTAGCTAATAAAAGTTTTCGAGAGAGAACTGCTCGCATCTCATAGCTCGCGAGCAGTGAATACCGTTCAAATCTACAAGATTGAACAATCAATTGATAGATTCCTCGAAGAACATTGAAAATCTAGGTCGCTTAACGATTATTATGTAATTGAAAGTGCACAATCAAATTATTGTGTATGGGATAATTAATTAAAGACTTTGGATTCTGTTTGATTGCCTTGCATTAAGGTTGTTTGTTTCCCAGCCGTCCTTTGAATAAGACCAACACACTTCAAAACAACACAAACAAAACGAAGGCAACAAGTTGAACCAAACAGTGAACAATAAATCCATACACTATTATCAAACATGTAGCACTGAGGCATAATTCACATATGTCGCCCAAGTTGATACATATATGCAAGTCATTGAAGAAGAAGGGCCCCTGCTATCTAATGCTCTAGTTATAACAAGTCTTGAGTTCCGGTCAGGGTTGATGACGTCTCATATTATAGTTATCGGGATACTCTAACACCACTTGTGTGCCAAGAATCTAGTGCAACACAACTTACTCAGTGTAACACGGAGTTTTTTTTTAAATTTATGTTAGAATCAGTGTTCCACATATGAGTATGGCATATCGCAAAACATATCTGATAACTCTAGTCTCGATAGGTATGAATCGATGGTTCATAGCGGTATATCCACACTCATGGACCATGGTAGACTACCGGTTGGTTGCGGCTAGTTCTTTTTCGGGTTGAATATTTTTGTCCATTTTGATGCTTACATGTTTAGGCTGAATTATGTCATTAGCTATGGGTATTATGAAAGATTTGAGCTATAACTACTTCCTCCCATAGTACCTGCCTTTTTTGAATGAACAATTATTCAAGCACAAAAAGCCTAGAGATGCTACTAGTCAATTATGCATAAACAATCACTACTCCACCGAAAAATGAGAAAGAATAGAAACAAAACATGCCCACACTTTAATGGGGCAAGATCAATGTAGCCTTTTGCATTAATAGCTTACTACTAATGTAGATGAGTTCTTAATACCCTTTAAATTTATTGTCAAACATCTAAGACGTCTCATTTGGGGAAGACATTATGTCTATAAATCACACCTTTTTCAATGTCAAAGACTCTCGCAATTTGATTGAAGGGTTGATTTTTTTTAATTTTTTTTTAATCGAACCAGAGGCGAGGAACCCTTCGAGAAGCGATATGTTGGACTTTGATCAAAACCTTTCTTTTTCTAAAAACAAGTTTATACTTTAACATCAAATTATAAAAACAGCGCTCAATCATGATCTAAAATTGATGGCAAAATAAAACTGAGTTAAAGTTGATTCTAAATTTGTCATCAGATACAAGTGTAATTATAATTATCACGTCAATATTTTACTTATTTTTTCAATTATTTATGTTTAAGTTAGATTAATTTAATAATAAATGCATAACTGAGTTTGAATTGGTCCCATTTTGTTCTAAAATATAATAAAACATTGGACCAAGATTCCAAGCTTTAAAAGGTTCATCATCTAAAATAGAACCGGATTTATTTGGAATTATTCTACTTCTAAATTAATGTAACAGAATGTTATTTATATTTTGAGACGAGAAGCAACGGCCCTCGAAGCAAGGAGAAACAAGGGAAGAAGGAAGACAACAAACAATGAGCTTGGGGCATTAAATTATCCGATTATCCTTTAAAACTTTAAAAATGACATAAATACCTTGACATGCTATTTGCCATCCGAATGATTTGTAGATACTTATAATTATATACTCTCTTCATTACATAATATAAACAAGTGTTATATAATTGATGTCAAAATCAATTTTTGGTACCAAATTATAACAATAGCTATACTTATTTTAGGGGTCATGGTTGAACTTGTTCTAACACATTTATCCTTCAGTACGATGATAATTCCATTGTCGAGTTTATGCCGATTGTTGTGTCTCTTGACAATCAACAGATGCAAGACTACTTTTAGAATGACGAGTTCAACTACATTCGTTCATCCTGTTGTGATAAAATGGTTAATCTCTTCCTAGTTACTCTTGACAGATGTGCTTTAAACCATTTAGTATAAGAATACATATAGTAACAGATACATAGTCATGAGTAGTGAATGCACCACTTACAAGTTTGGTTTCTCTTGTGCAGGTTTAGAGCCAATATTTGTCCCATGTCCCCTCTTCAGTACTTGTACAATGCTTTTTTGGCTTGGAACCAGCACATCAAAACCTGCAACACCCAAAAATACTTTGTTGCGAGGCAAAATGCAATTCACATAGTACACTAAAGCCTCTTCTCATATAAACCCAATTGTTGAAGGTATGAGAAGTTTTTGTCCCATTCGTGGGTATTTGAAATCAGGTCACAGAGGGAATATATGGTAGAGAAATGTAATGCAGAGTTGTTGGAAAAGGAAAAACTGATGATGACCCAAAATGTATAACTCCAAAGGGTACCTGCAGTTGCTGGGGATGCCTTGTCTGTACTCATCACTGTTCTGTACATCTGCATCGAACCCACAAAAATGAGAGAGAAACATTTACTTATACTGGTAAACTAACGGGTGTGAAGTTTAAGCTCTCATGTGATATGCTCTTGGTCACATGTTCAATTCATTATGGAATCAGTCGCTCGATGTACAAGATAATTGTGATTTGCAACTTCATATCCCAAAACGGTGTTTTGAATCGGAGTTTTTGTTACTGGATAAGTAAGAAAATAAGTACTTCGTTCTTCTCCATATGCTTAAATGTGATGAAAAGATGAAATTTGAGTCTCTAAGCTC